>CM032162.1:39543259-39574488 GCA_018901935.1 Pugionium cornutum | reverse complement strand
TAAGCTACCAGCTTCAGGACATGCATCTAGAGGAAGTTTCTACACCAGTAGTGCCACCAGGAGCAATGACAAAGAGCAGATCAAGAGCACTCTTCCACAAGTTAAGCTTATGGGTCGACAAGCTCCTAGAGGAAGATCGACTACGGACAATGGGCCAGAAGTGCAAAGAAGAGTCCAAAGGCTTCTCAACAATGCAAGGGACTTCAGAGACTTGGGCTTTAGTGGCAAGAGAGGTCAGGGCCCAAAGATTCCTAACCCTACTCCAAGTCGAAGACTAGGAGCAAGGCGCGTGCATGCCACAAGGATGGCCACCTTCCATTTCTTGGCCGTGAGGTAAGAAAGGTAAGTTTTCAATTTGGATATTTGCCTCTTTCTGTTTTGCAGGGTAGGATTTAGATTCTTTACATTTTTGAGTCAAAGACATTTTAGGAATAGGTCCTTTTTTGGTTATGCACTTTTGTATCTTTTCCTTTTGTGCACTTTTGTAAAGTTTTCCTTTTTTCTTGAGTCGATAGAAGGTCAAGCTGTCGAGCATATTAATAAGGCTCCTTCCAGCATTGTAGTTCAACAACCTTTTGATATTAATAAAGATAATTTTCTCAAGTTTTCTCTCAAGAGATCAGGCGCTTAGAACCTAGTTGAGACCAGCCCTCCTAGCTCTAAGTTTGTGATTTATCACGAGGTTCATCACCCTCGTGTGGTTCACTTCACCTTCCATTACCAACAGAAACCCCTATCCAGAAGCTCTTGAGTTTCACCTAACTTCTCCAAACAGCCCACGCATAAACCTTGAATCGAGGCTTGTATCATTTTGGTATCAGAGCTTAAAGCTCCTAAACCAGGTTGTTTCTATCCTTTAATTGTTTTTTCTAGTTCTTGCATTAGTTTAAGTCGTGTTCAAGAAAAATCAAAAAAACAACATCAAACTCCAAACCGAGTGCATCTAGCCTCCTACGTGTATCACTAGGGTTTAGATTCACTTTGCATTGTCTTTCACGTTTTCCTTTTTGTTTAATTCATATTTCCATTAATTTTAAGTTAAATTAAAAAGAAAAAGAAAAGAAAAGAAAAAAGAAACCAAAAAGCTAGCACTAGTTGTTAGAAAGTTTCTTTTTTCTCAAATTTTCCTTTTCTCAAATTTTTCTTTTTGCATTTTTTCGAATTTCCCTATAAAAGAAAACCCTCCTAATCAATTTAGGAGCAGAATAACTTGTATTCTTTCTTTGTAGTATGCAATGGCAGAAGAGAATAGAGCAGCAGCCGAAGCCATGATGGCCATGTTCACCACCCTCCAAACGCAACTTGCATCAATAGGTGAGAGGTTGGAGGGCGTGGAGAGGCCTGTGAGATTCCAGGCCATAAGGCACGTGAGAGCTGAGCAAGACCGTGCTGAGGGTTCTGAGCACCTTAGGACATGGCACGAACAGGAGGAGCCCCAGCCAGATGGAGATGAGGACGCACCACCTCATAACTATCACCATAGGCCGAGAGGACCTCCACGGCAACCAGAGGCAGAAGATGATGGCTTGAGCCATATGGTCTCACCAGAGACCAAGAATGCCTCCTAGACATCATGAGGATGGAGATGAACACGCCTACAACCG
Organism: Pugionium cornutum; assembly: GCA_018901935.1. Taxonomy (NCBI): domain Eukaryota; kingdom Viridiplantae; phylum Streptophyta; class Magnoliopsida; order Brassicales; family Brassicaceae; genus Pugionium; species Pugionium cornutum. The sequence goes on along the minus strand of CM032162.1, from coordinate 39,572,884 downwards.
GGTAACTCATCCTGATGTTAAATTAACACCTCCTTTTGCAGGAAAAGTAGACCCCAAGGCTTACCTAGATTGGGAGAGGGAATGGATCACTTTGATCACTACAACCAACCAGGCCCTAGGAGAGTCTCAATGGCAGTAGCACAACTCACGGACAATGCCCTCATCTGGTGGGATCGTGAGGTATCTGACAAGGAGGAAAAGAATGAGGCCCAGACTCATGGGCCATGAAAGATATCAAGACAAAGGTTTGTTCCACCTTATTTTCATAGAGATTTGCAACGACGTTGCATTTAAGCAGGGTACCAGATCAGTAGAGGAGTACTATGAAGAGTTTGAAAGACTAAGGAACAGGCTGGAACTCAATGACGATGAGGAAGCTTTGATGGCACAATTATTGGATGGACTCCAAGAAAGGATCAGCAGCAAGGTGGAAAGGCAAATCTACAATGACTTCAAAGACTTGTTCCACCTATCTGTCCAGGCTGAGCAGCACATCAAACGTAAGAGCCAAGACATCCGCAGTAAGCCTAAGACACCTTGGGCACCAAGCAACATGCCCAAGCCCGTAGACAAAGGCAAGAGCATAGAGATCGAGTCAAGGTTCAAGAGCAAGCCCCCTGAACCCACCCGTGACCAGAGAGAGCCTGGTAAGTCTTCTAACCCTCAAAGATCACGTGACATCACTTGTTTCAAGTGTAGGGGTCGTGGACACATCTCAAGGGAGTGCCCAAACAACCGGTCATGCTGATTACGGAGGAGAATATGAGTCCCAAGATGAAGAGGACTATGAACCAGAAGGAGAATATGGTGACATTGAGTACCCTGATGTGGGGAAGTGCTGGTCACTAGACGATCCTCAGTGCAATGGTGGATCCTTCAGAGACCATCCAAAGGGAGAACATCTTCCACAGCCGCTGCACCATCAAGGGCAAGGTATGTAACCTCATCATAGATGGTGGTTCTTGCACTAACGCTGTTAGTGCATGTATGGTTGATAAGCTAGGTCTAGAGAAGACAAGGCATCCTCGACCATATAGACTGAGATGGCTTGATGACAAAGTGGAGCTCAAGATCCATGAGCAAGTCACTGTGCCATTCAGTGTGGGCAAGTACCAAGACCAAGTCGTGCGACGTGGTGCCCATGCAAGCTGGCCATCTTCTGCTAGGAAGGCCATGGCAGTTTGACAAAGAGACCAGGCATGATGGCAACCAATCTCTACACTTTGTGCATGACAAGAGAAAGGTCAGCCTAGCTCCTCTTACACCCGCCAAGGTACATGAGCTTCAACAGCAAATGAGTAAGGAAAAGAAGCTCATTAAATCTAACTTTCTTATTCAACCGAGTCATGTCCGGAGAGCTTTAGCCTCGAAGGATCTAATGTTACTAATGGTTTTCAAAGAAGTGTTGAATGTAGAAAAAGAACAGGTAGAGCTACCTCCTGAAGTAGCAGCTCTCCTCAACAAGTTCCAGGATGTGTTCCCGGAAGAGATACCAGCAGGCTTACCTCCCCTACGAGGCATAGAGCACCAGATCGACCTCGTGCCCAGAGCAGCCCTGCCCAACCGCCAGCCTACCGGATGAGCCCAGAGGAGTCTAAGGAGCTTGAGAAGCAAGTCAAGGAGCTCCTGGAGAAAGGTTATGTTTGAGAGAGCCTCAGTCAATGTGTCGTACCAGTGCTACTAGTGCCCAAGAAGGATGGGACTTGGCGCATGTGCGTGGACTGCCGAGCAATCAACAACATCACAGTCAAGTACCGGCATCCAATACCACGGCTGGATGACATGCTAGATGAGCTGAGGGGAGCCACGGTCTTCTCCAAGATAGACCTCAAGAGTGGATACCACCAGGTCAGGATGAAGAAAGGTGATGAATGGAAGACTGCTTTCAAGACAAAGCAAGGGCTCTACGAGTGGACAGTCATGCCATTCGGCTTGACTAATGCCCCAAGCACCTTCATGCGCCTTATGAACCAAGTTCTTAGGGCGTACATCAGTAAGTTCGTAGTAGTTTACTTTGATGACATTTTGGTTTATAGTAAGTGCCTACGGGAACACCTCACACATCTTGAGATGGTACTTAAAATCCTTCGACAAGAAGAGCTTTATGCCAATCTCAAGAAGTGCATCTTTTGTACTGATAAACTTGTCTTTTTAGGTTTTGTTGTAAGTTCACAGGGCCTACAAGTTGATGAAGAGAAGATTCGAGCCATACAAGAATGGCCAACACCAGGCAACATCAGCAAAGTAAGGAGCTTCCACGGACTGGCCAGCTTCCATAGCAGATTCGTGCCCAACTTCAGCAATATTGCCTCACCATTGACGGCAGTAGTAAAGAAGAACGTGGGATTCAGCTGGGGAGAAGCTTAGGAGAAGGCATTCCAGGCCTTGAAGAACAGCCTTACACATGCACCAGTACTAGTCCCGCCCAACTTCAACAAGACGTTTGAAGTGGAGTGTGATGCCTCTGGAATAGGCATAGGAGCAGTGCTAACCCAAGGAGGGAGACCAGTGGCATACTTTAGTGAGAAGCTAGGTGGTGCCTCACTGAACTACCCCACTTATGACAAGGAGCTTTATGCCCTTGTCCGAGCATTGGAGACTTGGCAGCATTACTTGTTGTCCAAGGAGTTTGTGATCCACACTGATCACGAAACTCTCAAACACCTCAGAGGGCAAACTAATCTCAAGAGGAGACATGCCAGGTGGATGGAGTTCATAGAGACCTTCCTGTACGTCATCAAGTACAAGAACGGCAAAGACAATGTGGTAGCCGATGCACTATCAAGGAGGTTTGCCTTGATATCCACAATGGAGGCAAACGTCCTAGGATTCGAGCACATCAAGGACCTATACAAGGATGATCCTGACTTTGCTGAGAGCTACAAGGAGTGTGGCACAGGGATTCATGGCAAGTTTTACATCCATGAGGGATTCTTGTTCCGAGAGAGAAGGCTGTGCATACCACAAGGATCATTAAGGGAGCTTATCATCCGAGAAGCTCATGGAGGAGGACTCATGGGCCACTTTGGTGTCGAGAAGACTCTAGCAGTGGTCAAGGAGCACTTCTACTGGCCACACATCAAGAGGACTGTAGAAGCTCATTGTGCAAGGTGCATCACTTGAAAGAAGGCAAAGTCCCGAGTGCAACCTCACTGGTTGTATCTCCCATTGCCCATACCGACGCATCCATGGGTGGATATATCAATGGACTTTGTTCTAGGACTGTCCAAGATCAACCACAAGGATCCAATCTTTGTAGTGGTGGACAGATTCTCCAAGATGGCACACTTCATTCCGTGTGCCAATGTCAATGATGCCACGCAAACAGCTGAACTGTTCTTCAGGGAGATAGTACGGCTTCATGGAGTGCCAAGAACCATCGTATCAGACAGGGACACCAAGTTCCTCAGCCATTTCTGGAGGAACCTTTGGAGGAAGCTAGGCACGAAGCTACTCTTCTCTACCACCTGCCATCCTCAAACCGATGGCCAAACTGAAGTTGTCAACAGGACACTATCAACTTTTCTCAGGACTACACTAGGGAAGAACCTCAAGACTTGGGTGGAGTGCCTGCCATTCATAGAATTCGCTTACAACCGAGCCATGCACTCAGCAACCAAGAAGACACCATTTGAAGTAGTATACGGCTTCAACCCTCTCACCCCATTAGAGCAAACGCCACTGCCACCAGCAGAGATGACCAACCTCAACGGAGCATCCAAGGCAGAGTTCATAAAGAAGTTACACCCGAAGGTAGCAGAAAACTTGGAGAAGAGGACCGGGCAGTACGTGACTCATGCCAACAAGGGAAGAAAGGAGGTGATCTTTCAACCAGGCGATTGGGTGTGGCTACACCTACGGCAGGAGAGGTTCCTCAACCTAAGGAATTCCAAGCTAGCACCAAGAGGAGATGGACCATTCAGAGTGCTGGAGAGGATCAACAACAACGCCTACCGAATCGAGCTCCCAGGAGACTTTAATGTGTCCAACACGTTCAACGTAACTGACTTAGCCCCTTTCCATGCAGATGAACCAGTTTTGAGGTCAAAACCTACTGAAGAGGGAGGGGATGATGAAGACAGCAGGTCGTATGTCTAGCCAGGATACCAGACTGGCCGACCAGGAAGCTTGCCCGAGACAGCCGGGCCATTTGGCACGTCTGCCGGCCCAAGCGGTACCGCCGGACCCTCGACCAATAGGACCAGACCGATCAGCATTGCCGGCGGAGAGGCCCAAGCTTCCGGTACACTTGGTGGCGACGTGGATGACACCGCCGGTCCCCTTGGGGATGCCGCCGACTCCAGGATCAACTTGGCCGGTCCTGAAGGCAATCCGGCCAGTACATCGCACAGTCCAACCGGTACAGCTGATCCAGCCAAGTACACGAGCATTTCAACTTCTACACAAGGGAACTCGGACTAGATAAGCTACCAGCTTCAGGACATGCATCTAGAAGAAGTCTCCACACCAGTAGTGCCACCAGGAGCAATGACAAGGAGCAGATCAAGAGCACTCTTCCACAAGTTCAGCTTATGGGTCGACAAGCTCCTAGAGGAAGATCGACTAAGGACAATGGGCCAGAAGTGCAAAGAAGAGTCCAAAGGCTTCTCAACAATGCAAGGGACTTCAGAGACTTGGGCTTTAGTGGCAAGAGAGGTCAGGGCCCAAGGATTCCTAACCCTACCCCAAGTCGAAGACTAGGAGCAAGGTGCGTGCATGCCACAAGGACGGCCACCTTCCATTTCTTGGCCGTGAGGTAAGTAAGGTAAATTTTCAATAAGAATATTTGCCTCTTTCTGTTTTGCAGGGTAGGATCTAGAATATTTACATTTTTGAGTCAAAGACATTTTAGGAATAGATCCTTTTTTGGTTATGCACTTTTGTACATTTTCCATTTGTGCACTTTTATAATCTTTCCTTTTCTTTCTTTGAGTCGACCCTAGAAGGTCAAGCTGTCGAGAATATTAATAAGGCTCCTTCCAGCATTGTAATTCGACAACCTTTTTGATATTAATAAAGTGCGAATTTTCTCTTTATAAGAATATTTGCCTCTTTCTGTTTTGCAGGGTAGGATATAGAATATTTACATTTTTGAGTCAAAGACATTTTAAGAATAGATCCTTTTTTGGTTATGCACTTTTGTACATTTTCCATTTGTGCACTTTTATAATCTTTCCTTTTCTTTCTTTGAATCGACCCTAGAAGGTCAAGCTGTCGAGAATATTAATAAGGCTCCTTCCAGCATTGTAGTTCGACAACCTTTTTGATATTAATAAAGTGCGAATTTTCTCTTTACAAGTTTTTCTCTCAAAGAAGCTTGTGCGCTTAGAACCTAGTTGCGATCAGCCCTCCTAGCTCTAAGTTTGTGATTTATCACGAGGTTCATCACCCCTCGTGTGGTTCACTTCACCCTTCCATCGAATACCAATCCAAAACCCCTATCCAAGAAGCCTAAGGTCGAGTTTCTCACCTAAACTTCTCCAAGCAGCCCACGCGCATATAAGCCTTGAATCGAGGCTTGTATCACGCCGGATTTGGGATTAACTTGGCCGGTTCAGATGACATTTCGGCCAGTACCTCGCATAGTGCAGCCGGTACAGCTGATCCAGCCGAGTGCACCACCATTTCAACATCTACACAACGAGACTCGGATCAGATAAGCTACCAGCTTCAAGACATGCATCTAGAGGAAGTCTCTACACCAGTTGATACAAGCCTTGATTCAAGGATGTATGCGCGTGGGCTGTTTGGAGAAGTTTAGGTGAGAAACTCGACCTTAGACTTCTTGGATAGGATTGGTATTCGATTTGTGATGAAGTTGCTAGGAGGTCTCAACTAGATTCTAAGTGCACAAGATTCTTGAGAGAAAACTTGTTGGGAAAAAGTTCTATCTTTATTAATATGAAAAAGGTTGTCAAACTACAATGCTGGAAGGAGCCTTATTAATATGCTCGACAGCTTGACCTTCTAGGGTCAACCCAAATAAGAAAAGGAAAACTTATAAAAGTGCACAAAAGGAAAAGATACAAAAGTGTATAATCGCAAAAAGACCTATTCCTAAAATGTCTTTGACTCAATAAAAGTAAATATTCTAGATCCTACCCTACAAAACAGAAAGAGGATTTAGATTATATATTTGCCTCTTTCTGTTTTGCAGGGTAGGATCTAGATTGTTTATATTTTTGAGTCAAAGATATTTTAGGTAGAAGTCCTTTTCGGTTATTCACTTTTGTAAGTTTTCCATTTGTCACTTTTGTAAGTTTTCCATTTCTTTTCTTGAGTCGATCCTAGAAGGTCAAGCTGTCGAGCATATTAATAAGGCTCCTTCCAGCATTGTAGTTCGACAACCTTTTTGGTAATTAATAAAGATCGAATTTTCTTTTTACAAATTATTCTCTCAAGAGACTTGTGCGCTTAGAATCTAGTTGATACCAGCCCTCCTAGCTCTAAGTTTGTGATTTATCGCGAGGTTCATCACCCCTCGTGTGGTTCACCTCACCCTTCCATCCCTTACCAACAGAAAACCCCCTATGCAGAAGCTTAAGGTTGAGTTTCTCACCTAAACTTCTCCACACAGCCCACGCGCATACAACCTTGAATCAAGGCTTGTATCAACTACATATGGTCCAATGTATGGGAACAAGTACAAATTCGGAGTTAGGCCAAATAAACGGAATAAACCATTATGCTAAGTGTTGGAGTATAAAGGAAATTATGGTGAGATCGGTCTTGCTAAGGCGTGGTCTTGCACCGAGAGATTATCCTAGAAAGTCAATAAAAACCTTTTTGATTAGGTCAAGAAAGAACCAAGGGCAGGCGGTCTAGAAAGAAAAGTCATGCTTGATCCTGAGGGTTCACATGGTTTTGTAAGCTTGAATGGTCTAAAAAGAGTGAGATTCAAAGAGAGTCCATATCTAGAATGATAAGGTACAAGCGGCTGGACGACACATAATGAATACCTTGGAAAATGTGTGGAACATTTTGGTTATGATTGAGATTGTCAATTTGCCGAGTGACTTAACAGTCGTCCAACTCAGGAATTACGACTTAATCCTGGGTATGGATTGGTTTGGAATGAACAAGGTGATCCTAGAGTTTCATTGGGCCGAGTTTGGTTTGAGAAAGAGGGAGAGAAAATGGAGTTCAAAGGAATACAATTCACCTCGGGAAGTTTAATAATCTCAGAAATCCAAGTAGAGCGGATGCTAGAGAAGGTTGTGAGGCCTATGTAGCCATGATAAGTACTGAGGCAAAAGGATAGATTTGGGAATTAAAAGATATTCCAGTGGTTAACGAGTTCGGGGATGTGTTCTAGGCCTTATCTAGGTTACCGCCCAATATTTGTGATCCATTCACGATTGAATGGGAACCTGGAATTTCTCCAATCCTGAAAGCGTCGTGTCGTATGGTCCAAGCCGAGATGGCTGAGTTAAAGAAACAGTTAGAAGAATGGTTGGATAAGGGATTTATCAGACCGAGTGAGTCACCATGGGGTGCACCGGTGCTGGATGCAAAAAAAGAAAGGTTGAAGCTTTAGGTTTTGCATTGACTATTGGGGATTGAATCGAGGTATGGTAAAGAAATAAGTAACCGGATTGATAAGTTTTTGGATCAACTCAAAGGTGTGACCTAGTTCAAAGGTTTATTTGGTACACGGTTACCATCAGATTCCAATTGATCCAATGGATATTTGGAAGACGGCTTTCCGGACAAGCTATGACCACTACAAGTTTGTATGATGCCATTCAACTTAACTAATGCACCGGCACCTTAGGCAATTGGGTCGACTGGCCAATCAGTCTGGTCACCTAGTTGGCCTGTGTGTCCAGCTTGATTAAAGTAAAGTAGATGATTAGGACATTTATTGTCATGACCGGGGCTCTACAAATACGAACACTTGGTCAACAAATTTAGTTTAATATGTGAGTTAAAGCTTACAAGAGTTGAGGTAAATCAGAACAACACCATTGTGTGTCAAATGTCCTCGCCCTGGATTCTCTGATAAGCCAAGAAACTATGATTATTGAAGAGTTAATTGATCGAGTATTTAGTCAAGAATACGATAAGATGAGTTGAAACTCATGAATTGAGTCTGGTAAGACTACAATCAGATGAGTTAGCAACTCGGGATTAAAGGAAACAAAAAAAATGGGATCATATCAGAATGGTGAAGCCAACTAGATGGAATGGCATAGTACAAGAGGATTGTACGAGTCCGTGGATGGAAAGGAAGCAAAATCCAAAAAAAGTATGCAAACGGAATTCTGAAATGTGATTAAGGGAATGAAATAAGAATCCAACAACTACCGAATTCGATGATGAATTCTTTTTAAGTGGGGGAGTTTGTAACAATCTTGTCCTTCGGATAGGATACTGGTTCAATTTTTTTTTAGAAAAGTGGTTCAATCAATTAATGAACGATGAAAACAAGTAAACCCAATTAACAAATGGGATATATAAATGATCATGAGAATTGATTGCAATTTGAGAAATAAGGAAGGCCTACTCAAGGTCGGAAAATGGATCAAAATATTTAGCCAAATTAAATGGGACAAAGCGGTTGAGCTATACCCTAGAGGAGCAGAGCTTGCTAGGCTAAAACAATTTGATGATTAGTTGAATTAACTGGATGAGCTTGCTAGGCTAAAACAATTCGATGATAGTTGAATCAACTGGATGAGCTGGCTGGCAACTTAGCTTAATTGGGTGAGCTGAATTAGTTGGAACTCAAGCTCGGTGGACTAAGATAGTTGGCATATCCAAAAGACATATCCAATGGGTGAAAAGCGTGGTGTCTTGGACAAGAGAGGTGTCCATTCACCAAGTGATGTGATCCAATCTCCAATCCAAATGGATGGTAGCGAATGAATGAGAAAAGGTCCGAACGAATGGTTGTATTGGATATATATATATATATATATGAAGGGATTTCGTAGTCTAAGGAGACACTTTCACATTCAAATGCTAACAGAAAGTAATCTTTGAAAAAGAGAAAGGGACCGCCTCAAGGCATAAAAACTCACCATACAGTAGATTTGGTCCGAGATGGACAAATCGGGAATGGGTGAAGCTTGATCTTTTTGTGTGTTTGGTATGTGGTATGGTTGGTTGTATGAATAAGTATCAAAGAGATCAGTTCGAACTAACTAGCGATCAAGTGGATTCCGATTAAAATGTGTGACCATGACATTAATGGGGTAAGGTGAGTAATAAACCTTCTACTAAATCGATTAGATACTTGTTGGCTCTAGGCTGGTAAGTATAGGGAATTTTTGCGTAGAAGGACATGACTTGGATTGAGTAGGATTAATCTAAGCCAAACGGAAGTCAGTGACTAAATATAGTACTTATGTTGAGTGATTTAGGCTAAGTCTTATCATGACCATTAAACCATTCAAAGGTAAAGATTATCTAACGTAGACCAAGTGTTAGATGAGACATGAACCTAGAAAGGCTTAGAGTATAAAATGGTTATGCTGCGTAATGATGGCGTTTATTGCGTTTAATCTTGTAAATGGTTATAGGTAAAGTCGTAGATTATAAGATTGAACTTCAATGAATATTTAAGAGAATATGAAATAAAGTTTAGAGAGCTTGGCTGGAACGCCTTAATCGAGGCCTAAGGATGGTTGGGATAGAATGTTTCAAATTTGGATCTATTGGGGAATCTGAAAGGTAACAACTTCTATGGGCTAGAAGTTCGGGAAGGAGTGATTCATGGACTCCATTGAAACAAGAGAACCTGGGTTTGCTATCACTAGCTGTTGGAGATATGACGGCAACAATTTTTAAGATGATTTTGATGAATCGCTGTCCAGATCCACTTTTATCTCTCTTGACTTTCACGCCTTCTCGTACGAGATATGAACATCATGTTTATCATATATTAAGTCATGAACATCAGATTGAACTATCAATGCACTTGTTTTTTGTCTTTGGTAGCTACCACGCTCATCGACAGTGCATGCATGTTCTGTTTTTTCAGATCTAATATGGTACTTGTATAGTAGACAACACTTTTATATAGATGAATTATTTATATTCATATTAATTTCATATTTTCATTGTACCATTCTGACTCAACTATCTGTCTCCATGCGAACGACTTGCCACAACATTACAATATAATTAGGTTTGGATCGGACTTTGCGCTCGGGTAAGTTAACTTCCGCCTTATTGCATACACCGCCATATGAGTCTTGAATGCGTTTTTATGTTTAAAAACCATATCTAGATATAAGTCGTCCGGGTCATATACACATATTCTTATAATACTTTCCTCATGTACAATTTTTCATGTACACATGGAAAGGTTCACTTGGACCACATCATTCCACCACATTTCTTTTTCCTTCATCACCTAAACCCAACGAACATATACTGAAGAATGCACCACATCCTCTTACTGTGTAATATCTGCCACGATATTTTGTAAAACCAAAATTATATCCATAACATTGAATTTACCTTATAAATTTAGTCTTACGCGAGAATACGTATACTAACCTTCACGAACTCCGAAATTTAAAGGCACCTGTAGTAGTCTAGATGAATTACCATGTGTCACGATCTTTTCCTGAACCTGTATAGGAAAAAGCATATCTAAATCTTCATCTATGGTTGCAGGATTTTCGTCAGTCTGTACATTTCTAAAAGATTTTTTCGAATAATTATTGTCCAAAAATTAGAGAAAAGCTTTGTCCCACGTTTAAAAATGGTGATTCTTTCCAACAACACTACTATTTTTATATACAGTTTAAATGGAATTTTAACATTACACTAGTATATAATATCTCTATTGAAAGTATACTCGAATGTACAAAAGATACAACAGAACGTTGTCTTCCGATGAAATCATGTGGTCCATAGTATGTTCGTAAATCGAAACTGCACACTACACTATAGAAATCATGATCATTGCTAACATCATATTTAGCTGTCAGATTTATTGTGGATAACGTGTTGTCATATATATTATGCAAAATATTATTGTATACACGATATAATATATAATCACAAATGCTGGAATTAAAATCCTTGTGAGATTGATGCTGATTTTTTTTTCTTTTTGATATATCAAACAATTCAAAAATAATCATGTTCGTGTTAACTTTTTGGTGTAGGTTTGTGGATGTGCCTCCCTAGCCACCCAGCCTATATAATTTGGCGGTATCTGCGCAAAATCATGCTTTCAATGATTTTGCCCCTTTACATGTTGTATTTAACCCAATTCCTTATTTTCTTTTGGTGTAAGAGGCATTTGTATCTATTTGTTTCAAACGAATTCACAATCTTAAAATTTTCTAATAAACCAGATATGTTAATGATTCTAAATTAACTTTGTTAATTCCAACCACGTCTCCCCGTCGTTGTTGTCGTTACCAACATCTAAAAGTCGCCATAAATTAAATTTTATTATATTTAGTTTGTAAACGAAAAATCGTTGGTGAATTATCCATTAGGTAGAGTCACTTTTTACTATATATAATTAATAAAATTAAGAATAATTAATAAATTTTTATCTTTTTATTATTATATAATATATAATAAAATTTTATCTAAAATTTTGAAATAAGATAAATATTTATTTTATATATATATATATATATATATTATGGAAGATTTTGTTTTTTAAAAATATACAAAAAATCATGCTTTCTAAAAATCTGTAGAAAGCTTTGTCTCTTAAAAAAATCTATGAAAGGTTCTACCTGTTAAAAAAATTTATGAAAGGTTATGTCTCATACGAAAAGCTATGGAATATATTGTCTTCTTAGTTATATGGAATGTTGTACCGAATTATTTAATTTAACTACTATTATATCCAATGATTTTTTCAAAATTTATATCAAATATTTATATAATTGTTTTGGTTTATGTCACTATTATACCAAAATTTTATAATTAATCATACATATTCATAAATTTAAAACCTATATTCAAAATTTTATCATAAGTATTTACAAAATGCTTAATACATTATTTTATTATATCTATAGTTATAATGTAAAATTTAACAAAATTCAAAATTGTTGTCCTCGATATATTTGCAAAAAATTACATGACATGAACATTAATTGTAAAAATGCATTTAAAAAAAGCTTTTTGGTATCATCGATACGTGAGAATCAACCTCCGATAAGAAAAAAGGGAAATTCATGATATTTTACTCCACCACATCCACGATGGTTTAAAGAAGAATATATCATAAAAGAAGATCGTTCAGATCTTTGGCAATCACTTAAAGATAGGTTTCATCACCAGAAATATATGATTTTACCAAAAGCCAAACACAACTGGTTAAATCTCGGATTTTAGGATTACAAAAGTGTTAGTGAATACAATTCTATGTTGTTTGGTTTCATTTTGAAGATGATATCGTCTGAGAAAAATTAATGATTGTGATATGATCGGGAAAATTCTCCAAATATTTCATCATAGAAATGTAATCCTGCAACAACAATATCGAGCAAAATGATACACTTGTTATTCAGAGCTGATGCAAGTCCTTCATGTTACTGAGTTTGTGATGATAAACCTTCAATCTCGTACATTCCCAAAAGTGAATCTTGTACCATCTAATCACAATAATTGGCAAGAACATGGACGTGGTCGAGGCTATGGACGTGGTCGAGGCTATGGACGTGGTCGAGGCCATGGTCGTTTTCGTGGATGAGTAGGTAGATATAGACGAAGAAAAAGAAGAAATTTTCATCCTAATGAATTCAAATTTTGGTAAAAAAGTTTATGAAAATGAAGTTGGTATCGTACATGTCATATGCCAAAATATGCAATATAAAAATATTTGTTAAAGACGTGGCATGAAAGGATTGGTCTCATACCTCTCGTATACCTAGCCGATTTGTATCAAGAATGATAAAAAAACCAATTCCATGTCGGATGAATCCGGACCTTTTTTCAATAAAAAGATAGATTTTGATGTTGTTAATTTTCTAGTTGATTCCTACAATAAAAAAAGAACTAGAAGATAATAAAATTTAATGTTATGTATGGCTGGATTTATTTCCTTAACAATAAAAATTAAAAAAATCTTATGTCTTTTTGAGAAATATATAATTTTGAACTTAATAGTTTGATGTAAAATAGTTTTGTTATAATAACATTTATTAATATGTCCTTTATCAATATTTTTAATCCATAAAATGCATCATTTGAGTTAGAATAGAAATATATGTCTACTAGACAGTTCTACGACGCAAGTAATATTTCAAAATAAACGTTTTTCACCTATCTAAAAATAAAAAATTCCACCGGAAATGTGAATATTATATCGGGTAATGCAATATTATCATAGGCTCCAAAGGATCCAAGTTTTCAATGACAAAGGGGACCAAAATTTGAAATAAATGATGCATTATATTCTTCCAAATCTCATAAAATATATTAAGTTTCAAAGACATATATAGTAATAGATATCATATAGAGAAAATTAGCAAAAATAACATTGAGTATCTTTGCATTACATGGGAGCAGAAACAAACATTGGAAGAACATGTCTTATAGATTATATTGTACAAAAATAAGTATGATTGAATCGTATATTACGGTAAACCAGAAATTTACTAGTACGTTGAGTCTGGCATGAAAGAGTAGGGCATCCTAGATCAATCATGAGGAGAAGAATTATGCAAAATTCTAGTGGTCATCCATTGAGAAACTCGAAAACTTTTTAATCACACAAGTTTTCGTGTAATCATGTCCTCAAGAAAAACTCATTACTCGGCAATGACCAACCAAAATTGGGACTGAATCCCCAATATTCTTAGTGAGGATACATGATGATATATGTGGACTAATTCATCCACCATACATGATATTTCGGTACTTTATGCTTTTTATTAACACATCTAGTAGATGTGTGCTTATTAACCACAAGAAATATGGCTTTCGCAAGATTCATTGTTCAAATAATCAAGTTTATAATGAAAATTTTTAATTATGCTGTAAAGAAATTAAGACTTGATAATGCTGGTGAATTTACTTCATAAGTCTCTAATGATTATTGTATGACTCTAGGAATCGATATTGAACATCCGGTTCTGCATACTCGTACACAAAATGGCATGGTTGAATCGTTGATCAAAGGTTACAACTCATTGATAGACCATTTTTTCTGAGGAAAAATCTCCCAATGTCAGTATGGGGTGATGCTATATTGCATGTGGCAACGTTAGTCGAGATACGACCAAATGAATATCATGTATATTTACCATTACAATTAACATCTGGTCAGAGGTCCATTGTATCTCATCTATGTGTTTTTGGGTGTGCGGTTTGTATTCTTATAGCTCCACCACAAAGAAAAAAGATGGAGCCACAAAGAAGACTAAGAAAGATATTGGGTATATGTCACCGAGTATATTCGATATCTAAAACTGCGAACTGGTGACATATTTACAGCACAGTTTCTCGGATGTCATTTTAGCAAAGATCCATTTCCAATGTTAGCGGGAGGTATTAAACAAGTACAGGAAAATATTAAATGGTGTACGCTATCTTTGGTATATCTTGATCCTCCCACAAAACATTATACAGTTGTAAAAATATAAAAAATTAGTTACCTGATACATTCAGAGATTCAAAAAGAGTGACAAATCATATATACCCGCTGTGAATACCCCATCAAAAATTAATGTTCCTGTATAACATGTTGGTGGCGGTTAAAAAATAAACCCTAAATTCAGCTAAAGAGGGGGAGATAATTATGCTCAAAAGACTAAAAATCCCTTAAGAAAAAGAAATCGGGATATCAAAATAAAAAAGTTCCTAAAGAATCTTAAAAAAAACAACATCTCGAAAGATATTTATGAAAAAGGTATAGTGGAACCATATAAAAAGAAATTTCCTGAAGACATATGTAAAAAGGTTCTCGAAGATCCCGAGAAAGAAATTCATTCAGATGAAAGAGACGACATAAAAAATATGAGATTTTATTAACTATACCCAAAATAGTAAATTAAGGGTTAGAAATAAAATATAAGATATTGATGGGATATTTTTTTCTGTATTCAAAGAAATTGAAAATTAAAATGATGATGTAGATCCACTGTCTATATAAGTGTCAAAAATACCTAACTGAGAAAATAACAAATAGCAATGAGAAAATAATTATTCTTCTTACAAAAAAAAATTTTCTCCCACCCATTGTCACTATATTTCAAGATGTCGTGTCATTGGAGTGCAAGTGAGTTTTTTTGAGAAAAAGAAATAAAAAAGCAAGGTCACCATAAAAAAAGCCCGTCTTGTGGTATAATATTTTTCTCAAAAACTGGGAATAGATTATGAATAAACATATTCTCTAGTTATAGATTCAATCACATTCAGATATTTAATGAGCCTATCATAATCCAAGATTTTGGAAATACACCTTATGGAAGACGTCACTGTATATATATGGAATATTTGGTAGTGATATATATATATATATCTGAATCCCAAAAGAATTCAAGACCCAAAAGGATCAAAAATCTGTAGGATCTAAAGAACTGTATTCGGTCAAGTTACAACAATCACTATATAAATTAAAACAATATGGACGTATATGGTATAATTGCTTAAATGAATATTTGTTGAAAAAGATGTATTACCAATGCGATATACCCTTGCGTATTTATAAAAAAGTCTCCTTCAGGGTTTGTGATCATTGTTGTATATGTAGATGACCTAAATATAATTGGAACTCAAAAAGAAATTGCTGATGCAAGAACCCATATGAGAGATGAGTTTGAAATAAAAGATTTTGAAAAGACAAAAAAAAATTCTAGGGCTCCAATTTGAGTACTTCCAATATGGGATATTTGTGTATCAATCAAATTATATCAAAAAGATATTAAAACGATTTAATATGGATAAAACGAATCCTTTGAGTATTGCAATAGTTAATCGATCATTTGATATAAGCAATGATCCATTTCGACTTTGTGAAGATAGCGAAAATATATTAGGTCGTGAAGTACCATATATGAGCGCTATCGGTGAACTTATACATCTTGCAAATTGTACTCGAGTAGATATATCATTTGCTATTAATCTACTTACAAGATATAGTTCATCTCCTACACGTATATATTGGAATGGAATAAAACATATATTTCGTTATCTCTGGAGTATAATTGAATTGAGATTATTATTTTTTAGAAACTACAAATTTGATAAAGTTGGTTTTACAAATGCTGGATATTTATCGGATCCACACAAAACTCGATCCAAAACCGGTTATGTTTTCAAAATTGGTGGCACTACAATCTCGTGACATTCTCAAAAACAAACTTTGGTTGTCATTTCTTCAAATTATGCGGAAACTATTGCCTTTCATGAAGCATGTAGAGAATGTGTATGATTCAGATCCATAATCCAACATAGAAAGAGTAAGTAGACTAATAAACAATAATAAGGCAACAAAATTATTCGAACATAATGTTGCATGTATCGTCCAAATAAAAAAAGGTTATACCAAGAGTAACGAGACAAAAACTATATTTCCGAGATTTTTGTTCTATATCCAAGAACTTGAAAAAAATCAAAAACTTGACATTGAGTATATTCGTTCAATCGATAATGCAACAGATTTGTTTACAAAGATATTTTCAACAATTATATTAAGAAAAATATGTTCAAAATATTAGAATGCGTTATCTATAAGATACATAAAATGAATTATATCCATATATTTGAGAGCAACATAGCGTATCCATATTCTTGCTTATCATAGTTTTTATCTAATTAGGTTTTATTTGATAAGGTTTTTATGAGGCAGTACACAATATTTTTATAATAATAGATAATCGCAGAAGAATATCGTAAATAGATGATTATCTCTTAACTATTTACGAGCTTACTAAAAAACCGATCATTTTTAATATATATATATATATATATATATATATATATATATAATTATAAAGAAAGTAATTTCTATACTTATTTCTTTTCTCATATAATAAAATTAAAAATAGTCAATACTTTATCTTTCTACTATTATATAACATAATATACATTTTAATTCTTTTTAGCAGTTTCTTTTCAATTTGAGTATATTTATATTTTTTAATAAGACTATTTCTGGGAAAAAAAAGTGTGATAAAACAAAAAAAGAAACATTGGCTATGGGCGATAAATAGTAGGAAACGACAAGATGTTAAGAGTGTGTCTATTTCTGGGGATACAAATTCCAAAAGAATATATTATCTTTAATGATAACACTGTTTTATGTCGTATAGACCCAAGATTCTGATGTTTTTCTTTGCTAAAACCCAAAGATTCTGATGTTTTTCTTTGCTAAAACCCAAAGATTCTGATGTTTTTCTTTGCTAAAACCCAAAGATTCTGATGTTTTTCTTTGCTAAAACCCAAAGATTCTGATGTTTTTCTTTGCTAAAACCCAAAGATTCTGATGTTTTTCTTTGCTAAAACCCAAAGATTTTGATGTTTTTTGTTTGCTAAACCCCAATATTGTGATGTTGCTTTCATAATCATTTTAATGCCGTCCAAGCTTTTTATGCTTGGATTTTTGGAACTTCAAATCGTCATAATAGATGAAATACATTTGTTTGTCAGCACTTTATTTTCATTTCTTATTTAAATTTGGAAGAATTGCCAGAATGAAGCAAACTTCATATTTAATTAGTAGATTCAACTAAATCTCCTTTTAGTTACTAAAACAATTTAGGTATTGCACGTATCTTCTAACGTCGTTGTTAAAAATAAATGTTATTATAAAAATTTTATTAATATTTTAAACACATCAACAAAAAATATGCATTTATTATGAAAATACCATCGAATTTAAGAGACATCGGCATAAATCTACTACAGAAAATCTTAAATAGTTTTTTACGTAATGATGATAAATTTAATAAAATTGTCACATTTTATTAAATATGTAGCAGTTTTATTTGCATTTACATCAGATTCAATAAGTTTGTGGCACACTTATTAAGTTTATGGCACATTTATTAAGTCTTCCGTGAATTTATGTTGGGAGTGCTGCAGATTTATGAAAATACGATGGGCAAGATTTATTTAGCGGATCTCACTTAACACTTCGTGACATACTTTTAATCATTAAGGAGAATACAACCGTTAAGAGGAAGAAACCAGCTCTCAAATCATTTTAGGAAAAACTGACCCTCAAGAATATGAGTCTTGGAACCTTGAGGCTGAAGCAGAAGTAACCAAAAATGCTGAGACCGGTTAGTAGGAGAAATGGCCAGAGCAACATCCACTCTAACCATAGGAGCAAGAATTGGGAGAAGAAGACAAGAATGAACCGGAGTACATTTCCTTTTCAGACCATAACCAAGGAGTAGATGACTACTTAAAATGGGAAAGAGACATAGAAGATTGGTTCCAAAAAACCAAATTTAGTATGAAGAAAAGACAACTTATTCCTAAGATACTTTAATCGAGGATGCCTTTAGGATATGGAAGTAACACGTCTACACATAGTTAAAATATGATGAACCGGAGATATCATGGGAAGAAATGAAACCACTGATGTATGATGAGTTTGTGATGGACATTTTAGCTTGCTGACAATATTATGTGAAGATCTATGTAAACCAAACCAAATAGATGGGTTTTAGCATCAATGCCAAATTCAAAAGCTAGGCCAAAAAAAGTTTATTGTCTTGAGCCAAAATGATGTAAGATTGAATTCAATCTCACAACCAATACAAATGTGACTCGCAATGATAGAGAGTCTCTCTTGGTTTAGGCGGGCAAGGGCAATGAAAGTAGGTGGTTTTGATCAAATCACATGATCAAAATATGAACTAAAGGAATTTGAATCTCTAAAACTAACTAGTCATCGCTTCATAAGAGATGAGTGTTTAACACAATAAACTCAGTATCAAAAGAAAATTAAAGAAGACCTTGTATTTAAAGGGAGAACTCGAAGGTTTTCTTAAGAAAATTATGTATATTCATTGGTGTTTTGTTTACAATGGTCTAACGAGCTTATATAGAGCTCTTAAAAAAGCCTAAGAAGGTAAAAACAAGAGAGTAGCCTACACTTAAGGAACATGGTCGTTGGATCCTTAAATACTCACCCAAACATGGAAAATAGTAAATGTTTTGTATCTTGATATTTTGGGAAGGAAGTGGTGCCCCTCTTTGGAATGTTTAGATGCATTCAAAAAGTGCCCAAACGTAGTAGCCTTGAAGAGAGAGCCATTGGTGCTTTAATGCCCTCTACCTCAAATATAGAAAGCCTTGGAGAATGAGTATCTGACTGATCCTATGGTGGCTGGTGCATAGGAGGTTGAGTTTGAGATTCCTTATAGGCCTAAGAAACTCTCATGGACACCACGTATTTTTTTGCAAGTGATTAATACCGGTCGGCCATCCCACTTGCCATAAATGGCTCTAATCGGGTCAATTGAATGCATGAATGGACCCACCTGGTGCAAGGCATGTTGTGGTTTCTAGCTGTGTGGAGGGAAGCTCCAAAAAGTAGAAAAAGTCTCATGATCACCATAGAAATGTTTGGAAACTTTCACATAAGGAAAGTTTTAATTTGATGAATAGTGCATAACTTGGTCCGGCATAGTTTGGAGCGAGGTCCATGTAATCACATGTCCTTTGTGAGTCAGGATTATAGGACATATCATGTATGGACTTGCCTATTTTTTTGGGTTTGAATTCATAGAAATATGTCCATGTCTCTTTTACGTTGTAGCTTGCCCCACGGTACGATTGATGGTCGGCCAGGGGTTGTGTGTGAGGCTGAACTTCCTATTGAGTATATTCTAGAGGCAATATGACTTGACCATCATGCTGTTGGGATGCTTTTGATTGGTAAACATCCGGTCCGACATCATGGTTCAGGTCGGGTGGCTCCTTTGGCCTATACTTGGCCATCTTTGTGATCCTCGGGTCAGTTGGGCCGGCTCATCGGTCACGACTTGGGCCAAAGGCCTCATCAAAAAGAAACTGTTTTCGAACAATTAAGAGAAACAATTAAGAGGACACACAGTAGCTAAGTCAATGGTCTAGCCCAAATACGACCAACAAGTTTCAAATCTCCATGCTGAGCAGACAAGCAACCATCAAAGTTATGGCTTGAACTACACTGCAATGAAAAATCAGGTAAGTCTTCTAACTATTTGAAAGCAGATGAAATCATATGCTATAGATGTCAAGAAAAAGAATACTTTGCTAAGACATGTCTAACTAACCAAGTAGTACCAACCTATCTAGTGAAAACCAAAAAAAGACAAGTAAAAAATGTTAAAGAAATAAGTGATCTGAAACTTATAATGTCTAGTACTAGTATAATGCACTTTTATTTGCCAAAAATTGTTAAACCAGGTCTACGTACACAAGTGATACAAGCCTTGATTCAAGGATGTATGCGCGTGGGCTGTTTGTAGAAGATTAGGTGAGAAACTCGACCTTAGGCTTCTGGATAGAGGTTTTCTGGTTGGTAAACGATGGAAGGGTGAAGTGAACCACACGAGGGGTGATAAACCTCGTGATAAATCACAAACTTAGAGCTAGGAGGGCTGGTCTCAACTAGGTTCTAAGCGCACAAGTCTCTCTTGAGAGAAAGCTCGTAGGGAAAAAGTTCTACTTTATTAATAATCAAAAAGGTTGTCGAACTACAATGCTGGAAGGAGCCTTATTAATATGCTCGACAGCTTGACCTTTTAGGGTTGACACAAATAAAGAAAAAGGAAAGTTTACAAAAGTGCACAAAGGAAAAGATACAAAAGTGCATAACCGAAAAAGGACCTATTCCTAAAATGTTCTTGACTCAAAATGTAAAGCAACTAGATCCTACCCTGCAAAACAGAAAGAGGCATATATTCGAATGTAAACTTACCTTAACTCACCTCACGGCCAAGAAATGGAAGGTGGCCGTCCTTGTGGCATGCACGCGCCTTGATCCTAGTCTTCGACTTGGAGTAGGGTTAAATATCTTTGGGCCCTGACCTCTCTTGCCACTAAAGCCCAAGTCTCTGATGTCCCTTGTGTTGTTGAGAAGCTATTGGACTCTTCCTTGTATTTTTGGCCTATTGTCCTTAGTCGATCTTCCTCTAGTAGCTTGTTGACCCATAGGCTGAATTTGTGGAAGAGCGCCCTTGATCTGCTTCTTGTCATTGCTCCTTGAGGAACCACTGGTGTTGAGACTTCCTCTAAGTGCATGTCCTGGAGCTGGTAGCTCATTTGGTCCGAGTCCTCTTGTGTAGAAGTGGAAGTGCGCGTGTACTCGGCTGGATCGGCTGTACCGGCTGGATCGGCTGTACCGGCTGGATTGTGCGCGGTACTGGGCGGAATGACTTCAGGACTGGCCAAGTTGATCCCGGAGTCGGCGGTGTCATCAAGGGGACCGGCGGTGTCATTCACGTCCCCACCAAGTGTGCCGGAAGCTTGGGCCTCTCCGCCGGCGATGTTGACCGGTCTGGTCCTATAGGTCGAGGGTCCGGCGGTACTGTCTGGTCCGGCAGGCGCACCAGATGGTCCTGCTGTCTCGGGCAAGCTTCCTGGTCGGCCAGTCTGGTCTCCTGGCTGGATGTACAACCTGATGTCCTCATCATTCCCTCCCTCTTCAGTAGGTTTTGTCCTCAAAACTGGTTCATCTGCATGGAAAGGGGCCAAGTTAGTAACATTAAACGTATTGGACACATTAAACTCACCTGGTAGCTCGATCCGGTAGGCGTTGTTGTTGATCCTCTCGAGCACTCTGAATGGTCCATCTCCTCTTGGTGCTAGCTTGGAACTCCTTAGGTTTGGGAACCTCTCCTGCCGTAGGTGTAGCCACACCCAATCGCCTGGTTGAAAGATCACCTCCTTTCTTCCTTTGTTGGCATGAGTCACGTACTGTCCGGTCCTCTGCTCCAAGTTTTCTGCTACCTTCTGGTGTAACCTCCTTATGAACTCTGCTTTGGATGCTCTGTTGAGGTTGGTCATCTCAGCTGGTGGCAGTGGTGTTTGCTCCAATGGGGTGAGAGGGTTGAAACCGTATACCACTTCAAATGGTGTCTTCTTGGTTGCTGAGTGCACGGCTCGGTTGTAGGCGAACTCAATGAATGGCAGGCACTCCACCCAAGTCTTTAGGTTCTTCCCTAGTGTTGTTCTGAGAAGAGTTGATAGGGTCCTGTTGACAACTTCAGTTTGGCCATCTGTTTGAGGATGGCAAGTGGTTGAGAAGAGTAGCTTCGTGCCTAGCTTTCTCCAAAGGGTCCTCCAGAAATGGCTGAGGAACTTGGTGTCCCTGTGTGATACGATGGTCCTTGGCACTCCATGAAGTTGTACTATCTCCCTGAAAAACAGCTCGGCTGTTTGCGTGGCATCATTGACATTGGCACACGGATGAAGTGTGCCATCTTGGAGAATCTGTCCACCACTACAAAGATTGCATCCTTGTGGTTAATCTTGGGCAGGCCTAGACCAAAGTCCATTGAGATGTCCACCCATGGATGTGTAGGTATGGGCAGTGGAGATACAACCCGTGAGGTTGCACTCGGGACTTTGCCTTCTTGCAAGTGGTGCATCTTGCACAATGAGCTTCTACTGTCCTCTTGATGTGTGGCCAGTAGAAGTGCTCCTTGACCACTGCTAGAGTCTTGTCGACACCAAAGTGGCCCATGAGTCCTCCTCCATGAGCTTCTCGGATGATAAGCTCCCTTAGTGATTCTTGTGGTATGCACAGCCTCCTTTCTCGGAACAAGAATCCCTCATGGATGTAGAATTTGCCATGACTCCCTGTGCTACACTCCTTGTAGCTCTCAGCAAGGTCAGGATCATCCTGGTATAGATCCTTGATGTGCTCGAATCCTAGGACCTTTGCCTCCATGGTTGATATCAAGGCAAACCTCCTTGATAGTGCATCGGCTACCACATTGTCTTTGCTCTTCTTGTACTTGATGATGTACGGGAAGGTTTCTATGAACTCCATCCACCTGGCATGTCTCCTCTTGAGATTGGTTTGCCCTCTGAGGTGTTTGAGAGTCTCGTGATCAGTGTGGATCACAAACTCTTTGGACAGCAAGTAATGCTGCCAAGTTTCCAGTGCTCGGACAAGGGCATAGAGCTCCTTGTCATAAGTGGGGTAGTTCAGTGAGGCACCACCTAGTTTCTCACTGAAGTATGCCACTGGTCTCCCTCCTTGGGTTAGCACTGCTCCTATGCCTATTCCAGAGGCATCACACTCCACTTCAAACGTCTTGTTGAAGTCGGGCAGGACTAGCACTGGTGCATGTGTAAGGCTGTCCTTCAAGGCCTTGAATGCCTTCTCCTGAGCTTCTCCCCAGCTGAATCCCACGTTCTTCTTCACTACTGCTGTCAGTGGTGAGGCAATACTGCTGAAGTTGGGCACGAATCTCCTATAGAAGCTGGCCAGTCCGTGGAAGCTCCTTACTTGGCTGATGTTGCCTGGTGTTGGCCATTCTTGTATGGCTCGAATCTTCTCTTCATCAACCTGTAGGCCCTGTGAACTCACAACAAAACCTAAAAAGACAAGCTTATCAGTACAAAAGGTGCACTTCTTGAGATTGGCATAAAGCTCTTCTTGTCGAAGGGTTTTAAGTACCATCTCAAGATGTGTGAGGTGTTCCCGTAGGCACTTACTATAAACCAAAATGTCATCAAAGTAAACTACTACGAACTTACTGATGTACGCCCTAAGAACTTGGTTCATAAGGCGCATGAAGGTGCTTGGGGCATTAGTCAAGCCAAATGGCATGACTGTCCACTCGTAGAGTCCTTGCTTTGTCTTGAAAGCGGTTTTCCACTCATCACCTTCCTTCATTCTTACCTGGTGGTATCCACTTTTGAGGTCTATCTTGGAGAAGACCGTGGCTCCACTCAGCTCATCTAGCATGTCATCCAGTCGTGGTATTGGATGCCTATACTTGACTGTGATGTTGTTGATGGCTCGGCAGTCCACACACATGCGCCAACTCCCATCCTTCTTGGACACTAGCAGCACTGGTACAACACATGGACTGAGGCTCTCTCGAACATATCCTTTCTCCAGGAGCTCCTTGACTTGCTTCTCAAGCTCTTTGGACTCCTCTGGACTCATCCGGTAGGCTGGCCGGTTGGGCAGGGCTGCTCCGGGCACTAGATCAATCTGATGTTCTATGCCGCGTAAAGGAGGCAAGCCTGCTGGTATCTCCTCTGGAAATACATCCTGGAATTTGTTGAGGAGTGTTGCTACTTCATGAGGTAGCTCTACCTGTCCCTGTTCTATACTCAACACTTCCTTGAAAACCATTAGTAACATTAAGTCCTTCGAGGCTAAAGCTCTCCGGACATGACTAGGTTGAATAAGAAAGTTAGACTTGACAAGTTTCTTTTCCTTACTCATTTGGAGTTGTAGCTCATGTACTTGGGCAGGTGTAAGAGGAGCTAGGCTGACCTTTCTCTTGTCATGCACGAAGGTGTATAGATTGGTTCTGCCATCATGCCGGGTCTCTTTGTCAAACTGCCATGGTCTTCCTAGTAGAAGATGGCCAGCTTGCATGGGCACCACGTCGCACACGACCTGGTCTTGGTACTTGCCCACACTGAATGGCACAGTGACTTGCTCATGAATCTTGAGCTCCACTTTGTCATCGAGCCATCTCAGTCTATATGGTCGAGGATGCCGTGTTCTCTCTAGACCTAGCTTATCAACCATATACGCACTAGCAACGTTAGTGCAAGAACCACCATCTATGATGAGGTTACATACCTTTCCTTTGATGGTGCAACGGCTGTGGAAGATGTTCTCCCTTTGGATGGTCTCTGAAGGATCCACCATTGCACTGAGGATACGCCTAGTGACCAGCACTTCCCCACATCAGGGTACTCAATGTCACCATACTCTCCTTCTGGTTCATAGTCCTCTTCATCTTGGGACTCATACTCTCCTGCCTCCGTAAATAGCATGACTCGGTTGTTTGGGCACTCCCTTGAGATGTGTCCACGTCCCCTGCACTTGAAACAAGTTATGTCACGTGATCTTTTAGGGTTAGAAGACTTACCAGGCTCTCTCTGGTCACGGGTGGGTTCAGGAGGCTTGCTCTTGAACCTTGACTCGATCTCCACGCTTTTGCCTTTGTCTACTGTCTTAGGCATGTTGCTTGGTGCCCAAGGTGTCCTAGGCTTGCTGCGGATGTCTTGGCTCTTACGTTTGATGTGCTGTTCAGCTTGCACAGATAGGTGGAACAAGTCTTTGAAGTCGTTGTAGATTTGCATTTCCACCTTGCAGCTGATCCTTTCTTTGAGTCCATCCAAGAATTGTGCCATCAATGCTTCTTCATCATCATTGAGCTCCAATCTGTTCCTTAACTTCTCGAACTCTTCATAGTATTCTTCTACTGATCTGGTACCCTGCTTAAGAGTACGAAAATGACGTTGCAAATCTCTATGAAAGTAAGGTGGAACAAACTTTTGTCGCATGAGGTCTTTCATGTCGACCCATGAGTCTACGGGTCTCATTCTCTTCCTCCTTCTGTTAGATACCTCACGATCCCACCAGATGAGGGCATTGTCCGTGAGTTGTGCTACTGCCATTGAGACTCTCCTAGGTCCTGGTTGGTTGTAATGATCAAAGATATGATCCATTCGCTTCTCCCAATCTAGGTAAGCCTCGGGTCTACTTTTCCTGCAAAACTTGGAGGAGTTAGTTTAACATCAGGATGAATTACCCGGTCGTAGGTGTGTTCATCTCCATCCTCATGACGTCTAGGAGGCATTATGGGTCTCTGGTGAAGACCATATGGCTCAAAGCCATCATCTTCTGCCTCTGGTTGCCGTGGAGGTCCTCTAGGCCTATGGTGATAGTTATGAGGTTGTGTATCCTCATCTCCATCTGGCTGGGGTTCCTCCTGTTCGTGCCGTGTCCTAAGGTGCTCAGGACCCTCAGGACGGTCTTTCTCAGCTCTCACGTGCCTTATGGCCTGGAATCTTACTGGTCTCTCCACGCGCTCCAACCTCTCGCCTATGGATGCGAGTTGTGTTTGGAGTGTGGTGAACATGGCCATCATGGCTTCAGCTGCGTCTCTATTCTCTTCTCCCATGGTGTGCTACAAAGAAAGAAGATAATTAGGGTGCTCCTAAATTATTAGGAGGGTTTCTTTTTATATGGGGTTGAAAAAATGCAAAAAGGAAAAATTTTAAAGAAAGGAAATTCGACTACAAGAAAAAGGAAACTTCCTAGACAACTTGTGCTAGCTGTCCAATTCGAAATATCTTGGGTATTTTCCTATTCTCTTTTCTTTCCTTTTTCTTTTCTTTTCTTTTTTTTTAATTTAACTTAAAATTAATGGAAATATGAATTAAACAAAAGGAAAACGTGAAAGACAATGCAAAAGTGAATCTAAACCCTAGTGATACACGTAGGAGGCTAGATGCACTCGGTTTGGAGTTTGATGTTGTTTTTTTTTAATTTTTTTTCTTGAATGCGACTTAAACTAATGCAAGAAATAAAAACAAGACAAGCAAAAGGATAGAAACAACCTGGTTTAGGAGCTTTAAGCTCTGATACCAAAATGATACAAGCCTTGGTTCAAGGATGTATGCGTGTGGGCTGTTTGTAGAAGATTAGGTGAGAAACTCAACCTTAGGCTTCTGGATAGGGGTTTTCTGGTTGGTAAACGATGGAAGGGTGAAGTGAACCACACGAGGGGTGATGAACCTCGTGATAAATCACAAACTTAGAGCTAGGAGGGCTGGTCTCGACTAGGTTCTAAGCGCACAAGTCTCTTGAGAGAAAAACTTGTAGAAAGAAAATTCGATCTTTATTAATATCAGAAAAAGGTTGTCGAACTACAATGCTGGAAGGAGCCTTATTAATATGCTCGACAGCTTGACCTTCTAGGGTCGACACAAATAAAGAAAAGGATAGTTTACAAAAGTGCACAAAAGGAAAAAATACAAAAGTGTATAACCGAAAAAGGACCTATTCCTAAAATGTTCTTGACTCAAAATGTAAAGCAACTAGATCCTACCCTGCAAAACAGAAAGAGGCATATTTTCGAATGTAAACTTACCTTAACTCACCTCACGGCCAAGAAATGGAAGGTGGCCGTCCTTGTGGCATGCACGCGCCTTGCTCCTAGTCTTCGACTTGGAGTAGGGTTACAAATCTTTGGGCCTTGACCTCTTTTGCCACTAAAGCCCAAGTCTCTGATGTCCCTTGTGTTGTTGAGAAGCCATTGGACTCTTCCTTGCTCTTTTGGCCCATTGTCCTTAGTCGATCTTCCTCTAGGAGCTTGTCGACCCATAAGCTGAATTTGTGGAAGAGTGCCCTTGATCTGCTTCTTGTCATTGCTCCTTGAGGTACCACTGGTGTTGAGACTTCCTCTAAGTGCATGTCCTGGAGCTGGTAGCTCATTTGGTCCGAGTCCTCTTGTGTAGAAGTGGAAGTGTGCGTGTACTCGGCTGGATGGCCTGTACCGGCTGGATTGTGCGTGGAACTGGCCGGAATGACTTCAGGACCGGCCAAGTTGATCCCGGAGTCGGCGGTGTCATCAGGGGGACCGGCGGTGTCATTCACGTCCCCACCAAGTGTGCCGGAAGCTTGGGCCTCTCCGCCGGCGATGTTGACCGGTCTGGTCCTATAGGTCGAGGGTCCGGCAGTATTGTCTGGTCCTGCAGGCGCGCCAGATGGTCCTGCTGTCTCGGGCAAGCTTCCTGGTCGGCCAGTCTGGTCTCCTGGCTGGATGTACGACCTGATGTCCTCATCAACAAGGAACCAATAAAAACCGAGAAGAGACACCTCATAAACTAAACCTATGCTCAGAACAAAAAGGACATCATGGAGAATCCATCTTGGAGGCCAAGAAAAGCCACCAGATGCC
Source organism: Pugionium cornutum (assembly GCA_018901935.1). NCBI lineage: Eukaryota > Viridiplantae > Streptophyta > Magnoliopsida > Brassicales > Brassicaceae > Pugionium > Pugionium cornutum. The sequence goes on along the minus strand of CM032162.1, from coordinate 39,545,072 downwards.
ATGGAAAGGAGTAATTGCTTCTTGCTAATCAAGGAGCAACCACAAGTTGCACAATGTCCACATCCGAACCATATAAGTGTCATAAACCGAGGTAATATCCTAAACCCTCTAGTAAACCAAGTAATTAACTTGACTTCTCTATTTGCAGGCCAAAGTGTTTAGAAGACAAAACCTTCCAAAGGGGGAGGGTATGATGAGGTTACCTTCCCAGATTTGGCTTCGGGACCGGCCCAACCGACCCGAGGAGGACAAAGGTGGCAAAGCACGTGCCAAAGAGCCATCGAACCAAACAATGAACCCGGACTGGAGGTTTACCTACCAAAAGCACCACAGCAGCAGGGTGGGATTCATACATTGACCCTGGATCAGACTCAATAAGAAGGTCGGCCACGTACGCAACCCCCGGCCGACTATACCGTTACCACGGGCCAATCTAATGCCAAGAAGACACATGGGCCTATTACCATGAATTTCAGGACAATCAAGAACATGCAAGCAAAGACCTGACTTGGCCTATGTTCCTGAGTCACAAAGGACATGCGGTGATATGGACCTCACCCTAAACCAGGCCATACCAAGTCATGCACCATTTATCAATTTGGTGATACCGAAATTTACCATATTTGAATTTTTCCTTATAAGAAAATCTCCAAATATTTATTTGGTGACTGCGAGACTTTTTACTACTTAGGAGCTCCCAAAAACACTTCTAAAAGCCACAACAAGCCTTGCACTACACGGGTCCATCCGTACTTTCAATGGACCCGATTGGAGCTCTTTAATTATGGCAAGTGTGATGGCCGACCGGTTTAGTCTCTTGCAAACCAAAACATAACATACAGGAGAGTTTCTTAGGCCTCTAAGAAAGCCCAATATCAACCTCCATACCCCAGCAACCATAGAATCATATGAATTTAATGTTGTCCATTTATACACCAATACATCCCATATTTGAACCCAACACTCAATGTGTTCACATTATAACAACTCTATTCCTTGCAAGTTGGACATGTATACAGAATTCCCAAATCATCCATAATGTACCAATACACCTTAGATTCACCCTAATCTCTCAAGATACAAGCCAGTAAGACTATTGATATTTAGCCGATTTTCCTGTTACGTGTTTCAACGGCCATATTATTTTATTTATGAATCCTTTCTTGTTTTAGTTTTTTAGGAACATTGTATATGATCCTATTAAATTTCAGTATTGTTCTCATTGTAAAACACCCATCCTTTCTACAAAAATTGTAATACAAAGTATTTTTTTTTAAGTCTTCTCTTTGATCTTGTTCTTTAAAAGTAACTGTGTGATTCATTTTCTTTCTATTGAATGCACAGCCCAGTTAGTTTGAGATTCAAACTACCTTTCTTGTACCCTTGATCGGGGAGACTTGATCAAAAACACCCTATCCTTGTGATACAAACCTCGATTCAAAGCTGTATGCGCGTGGGCTGTGTGGAGAAGATTAGGTGAGAAACTCAACCTTAGGCTTCTGGATGGGGGTTTTCTGGTTGGTAAAAGATGGAAAGGTGAAGTGAACCACACGAGGGGTGATGAACCTCGTGATAAATCACAAACTTAGAGTTAGGACGGCTGGTCTCAACTAGGTACTAAGTGTACAAGTCTCTTGAGAGAATAACTTGTAAAAAGAATATTCGATTTTTATTAATTATCAAAAAGGTTGTCGAACTACAATGCTGGAAGGAGCCTTATTAATATGCTCGACAGTTTGACCTTCTAGGATCGACTCAAGAAAGAAATGGAAAACTTACAAAAGTGTACAAATGGAAAACTTACAAAAGTGCA
>CM032162.1:39471201-39542759 GCA_018901935.1 Pugionium cornutum | reverse complement strand
TCGGACAAGCTTCCTGGTCGGCCAGTCTGGTCTCCTGGCTGGATGTACGACCTGATGTCCTCATCATTCCCTCCTCTTCAGTAGGTTTTGTCCTCAAAACTGGTTCATCTGCATGGAAAGGGGCCAAGTCAGTAACATTAAACGTATTGGACACATTAAACTCACCTGGAAGCTCGATCCGGTAGGCCTTGTTGTTGATCCTCTCGAGCACTCTGAATGGTCCATCTCCTCTTGGTGCTAGCTTGGAACTCCTTAGGTTTGGGAACCTCTCCTGTCGTAGGTGTAGCCACACCCAATCGCCTGGTTGAAAGATCACCTCCTTTCTTCCTTTGTTGGCATGAGTCACGTACTGTCCGGTCCTCTTCTCCAAGTTCTCTGCTACCTTCTGTGTAACCTCCTTATGAACTCTGCTTTGGATGCTCCGTTGAGGTTGGTCATCTCAGCTGGTGGCAGTGGCGTTTGCTCCAATGGGGTGAGAGGGTTGAAGCCATATACCACTTCAAATGGTGTCTTCTTGGTTGCGTTGTAGGCGAACTCAATGAATGGCAGGCACTCCACCCAAGTCTTTAGGTTCTTCCCTAGTGTAGTTCTGAGAAGAGTTGATAGTGTCCTGTTGACAACTTCAGTTTGGCCATCGGTTTGAGGATGGCAAGTGGTTGAGAAGAGTAGCTTCGTGCCTAGCTTTCTCCAAAGGGTCCTCCAGAAATGGCTGAGGAACTTGGTGTCCCTATCTGATACGATGGTCCTTGGCACTCCATGAAGCCGTATTATCTCCCTGAAGAACAGCTCAGCTATTTGCGTGGCATCATTGACATTGGCACATGGGATGAAGTGTGCCATATTGGAGAATCTGTCCACCACTAGAAAGATTGCATCTTTGTGGTTGATCTTGGGCAGACCTAGAACAAAATCCATCGAGATGTCCACCCATGGATGTGTTGGTATGGGCAGTGGGAGATACAACCCGTGAGGTTGCACTCGGACTTTGCCTTCTTGCAAGTAATGCATCTTGCACAATGTGCTTCTACTGTCCTCTTGATGTGTGGCCAGTAGAAGTGCTCCTTGACCACTGCTAGAGTCTTGTCGACACCAAAGTGGCCCATGAGTCCTCCTCCATGAGCTTCTCGGATGATAAGCTTCCTTAGTGATCCTTGTGGTATGCACAGCCTTCTTTCTCGGAACAAGAATCCTCATGGATGTAGGATTTGCCATGACTCCCTGTGCTACACTCCTTGTAGCTCTCAGCAAGGTCAGGATCATCCTTGTATAGATCCTTGATGTGCTCGAACCCTAGGACCTTTGCCTCCATGGTTGATATCAAGGCAAACCCCCTTGATAGTGCATCGGCTACCACATTATCTTTGCCCTTCTTGTACTTGATGACATACGGGAAGGTCTCAATGAATTCCATCCACCTGGCATGTCTCCTCTGAGATTGGTTTGCCCTCTGAGGTGTTTGAGAGTCTCATGATCAGTGTGGATCACAAACTCCTTGGACAGCAAGTAGTGCTGCCAAGTCTCCAATGCTCGGGCAAGGGCATAAGCTCCTTGTCATAAGTGGGGTAGTTCAGTGAGGCACCACCTAGCTTCTCACTGAAGTATGCCACTGGTCTCCCTCCTTGGGTTAGCACTGCTCCTATGCCTATTCAGAGGCATCACACTCCACTTCAAACGTCTTGTTGAAGTCGGGAAGGACTAGCACTGGTGCGTGTAAGGCTGTCCTTCAAGGCCTGGAATGCCTTCTCCTGAGCTTCTCCCCAGCTGAATCCCACGTTCTTCTTCACTACTGCCGTCAGTGGTGAGGCAATACTGCTGAAGTTGGGCACGAATCTCCTATAGAAGCTGGCCAGTCCGTGGAAGCTCCTTACTTGGCTGATGTTTCCTGGTGTTGGCCATTCTTGTATGGCTCGAATCTTCTCTCATCAACCTGTAGGCCCTGTGAACTCACAACAAAACCTAAAAGACAAGCTTATCAGTACAAAGGTGCACTTCTTGAGATTGGCATAAAGCTCTTCTTGTCGAAGGGTTTTAAGGACCATCTCAAGATGTGTGAGGTGTTCCGTAGGCACTTACTATAAACAAGTATGTCATCAAAATAAACTACCACAAACTTACTGATGTACGCCCTAAGAACTTGGTTCATAAGGCATGAAGGTGCTTGGGGCATTAGTCAAGCCAAATGGCATGACTGTCCACTAGAGCCCTTGCTTTGTCTTGAAAGCAGTCTTCCACTCATCACCTTCCTTCATTCTTACCTGGTGGTATCCACTTTTGAGGTCTATCTTGGAGAAGACCGTGGCTCCACTCAGCTCATCTAGCATGTCATCCAGTCGTGGTATTGGATGCCTATACTTGACTGTGATGTTGTTGATTGCTCGGCAGTCCACACATGCGCCAAGTCCCATCCTTCTTGGGCACTAGTAGCACTGGTACAGCACATGGACTGAGGCTCTCTCGAACATATCCTTTCTCCAGGAGCTCCTTGACTTGCTTCTCAAGCTCCTTGGACTCCTCTGGACTCATCCGGTAGGCTGGCCGGTTGGGCAGGGCTGCTCCGGGCACTAGATCAATCTGGTGTTCTATGCCACGTAAAGGAGGCAAGCCTGCTGGTATCTCCTCTGGAAATACATCCTGGAATTTGTTGAGGAGTGTTGCTACTTCATGAGGTAGCTCTACCTGTCCCTGTTCTATACTCAACACTTCCTTGAAAACCATTAGTAACATTAAGTCCTTGAGGCTAAAGCTCTCCGGACATGACTAGGTTGAATAAGAAAGTTAGACTTGACAAGTTTCTTTTCCTTACTCATTTGGAGTTGTAGCTCATGTACTTGGGCAGGTGTAAGAGGAGCTAGGCTGACCTTTCTCTTGTCATGCACGAAGGTGTAGAGATTGGTTCTGCCATCATGCCTGGTCTCTTTGTCAAACTGCCATGGTCTTCCTAGTAGAAGATGGCCAGCTTGCATGGGCACCACGTCGCCGACCTGGTCTTGGTACTTGCCCACACTGAATGGCACAGTGACTTGCTCATGAATCTTGAGCTCCACTTTGTCATCAAGCCATCTCAGTCTATATGGTCGAGGATGCCGTGTCCTCTCTAGACCTAGCTTATCAACCATATACGCACTAGCAACGTTAGTGCAAGAACCACCATCTATGATGAGGTTACATACCTTTCCCTTGATGGTGCAACGGCTGTGGAAGATGTTCTCCCTTTGGATGGTCTCTGAAGGATCCACCATTGCACTGAGGATCGTCTAGTGACCAGCACTTCCCCACATCAGGGTACTCAATGTCACCATATTCTCCTTCTGGTTCATAGTCCTCTTCATCTTGGGACTCATATTCTCCTGCCTCCGTAATCAGCATGACTCGGTTGTTTGGGCACTCCTTGAGATGTGTCCACGTCCCTGCACTTGAAACAAGTTATGTCACGTGATCTTTGAGGGTTAGAAGACTTACCAGGCTCTCTCTGGTCACGGGTGGGTTCAGGAGGCTTGCTCTTGAACCTTGACTCGATCTCTACGCTTTTGCCTTTGTCCACTGTCTTAGGCATGTTGCTTGGTGCCCAAGGTGTCTTAGGCTTGCTGCGGATGTCTTGGCTCTTACGTTTGATGTGCTGTTCAGCTTGCACAGATAGGTGGAACAAGTCCTTGAAGTCGTTGTAGATTTGCCTTTCCACCTTGCAGCTGATCCTTTCTTGGAGTCCATCCAAGAATTGTGCCATCAATGCTTCTTCATCATCATTGAGCTCCAATCTGTTCCTTAACCTCTCGAACTCTTCATAGTACTCCTCTACTGATCTGGTACCCTGCTTAAGAGTACGAAAACGTCGTTGCAAATCCCTATGAAAGTAAGGTGGAACATACCTTTGTCGCATGAGGTCTTTCATGTCGACCCATGAGTCTGGTCTCATTCTCTTCCTCCTTCTGTCAGATACCTCACGATCCCACCAGATGAGGGCATTGTCCGTGAGTTGTGCTACTGCCATTGAGACTCTCCTAGGTCCTGGTTGGTTGTAGTGATCAAAGATATGATCCATTCGCTTCTCCCAATCTAGGTAAGCCTCGGGGTCTACTTTTCCTGCAAAAGTTGGAGGAGTTAGTTTAACATCAGGATGAATTACCCGGTTATAGGTGTGTTCATCTCCATCCTCATGACGTCTAGGAGGCATTCTTGGTCTCTGGTGAAGACCATATGGCTCAAAGCCATCATCTTCTGCCTCTGGTTGCCGTGGAGGTCCTCTCGGCCTATGGTGATAGTTATGAGGTTGCGTGTCCTCATCTCCATCTGGCTGGGGTTCCTCCTGTTGTGCCGTGTCCTAAGGTACTCAGGACCCTCAGGACGATCTGCTCAGCTCTCACGTGCCTTATGGCCTGGAATCTTACTGGTCTCCACGCTCCAACCTCTCGCCTATGGATGCGAGTTGTGTTTGGAGTGTGGTGAACATGGCCATCATGGCTTCAGCTGCGTCTCTATTCTCTTCTCCCATGTGTGCTACAAAGAAAGAAGACAATTAGGGTGCTCCTAAATTATTAGGAGAGTTTTTTATATGGGTTTGAAAAAATGCAAAAGGAAAATCTAAGGAAAGGAAATTAAAAAAAGGAAACTTCCTAGACAACTTGTGCTAGCTGTCCAATTCGAATTTTTAGTATCTTTCTATTTTCTTTTCTTTTCTTTTTAATTTAACTTAAAATAATGGAAATATGAATTAAACAAAAGGAAAACGTGTATGCAATGCAAAAGTGAATCTAAACCCTAGTGATACACGTAGGAGGCTAGATGCACTCGGTTTGGAGTTTGAGGTTATTTTTTGATTTTTCTTGAATGCGACTTAAACTAATGCAAGAACTAAAACAAAACAAGCAAAGGATAGAAACAACCTGGTTTAGGAGCTTTAAGCTCTGATACCAAAATGATACAAGCCTTGATTCAAGGATGTATGCGTGGGCTGTTTGTAGAAGATTAGGTGAGAAACTCAACCTTAGGCTTCTGGATAGGGGTTTTCTGGTTGGTAAACGATGGAAGGGTGAAGTGAACCACACGAGGGTGATGAACCTCGTGATAAATCACAAACTTAGAGCTAGGAGGGCTGGTCTCAACTAGGTTCTAAGCGCAAGATTCTTGAGAGAAAACTTGTAGGGAAAAGTTCTACTTTATTAATAATCAAAAGGTTGTCGAACTACAATGCTGGAAGGAGCCTTATTAATATGCTCGACAGCTTGACCTTCTAGGGTCGACTCAAATAAAGAAAAGGAAAGTTTACAAAAGTGCACAAAAGGAAAAGATACAAAAGTGTATAACCGAAAAGGACCTATTCCTAAAATGTTCTTGACTCAAAATGTAAAGCAACTAGATCCTACCCTGCAAAACAGAAAGAGGCATATATTGAATGTAAACTTACCTTAACTCACCTCACGGCCAAGAAATGGAAGGTGGCCGTCCTTGTGGCATGCAGCGCCTTGCTCCTAGTCTTGACTTGGAGTAGGGTTAAATATCTTTGGGCCTGACCTCTCTTGCCACTAAAGCCCAAGTCTCTGATGTTCCTTGTGTTGTTGAGAAGCCTTTGGACTCTAATTTGCTCTTCTGGCCCATTGTCCTTAGCTGCTCTTCCTCTAGAAGCTTGTCGACCCATAAGCTGAATTTGTGGAAGAGTGCTCTTGATCTGCTTCTTGTCATTGCTCCTGGAGGTACCACTGGTGTAGATACTCTAAGTGCATGTCCTGGAGCTGGTAGCTCATTTGGTCCGAGTCCTCTTGTGTAGAAGTGGAAGTGTGTTCGGCTGGATGGCCTGTACCTGGATTGTGGTACTGGCGGAATGACTTCAGGACCGCCAAGTTGATCCCAGTCGGCGGTGTCATCAGGGGACCGGCGGTGTCATTCACGTCCCCACCAAGTGTGCGGAAGCTTGGGCCTCTCCGGCGATGTTGACGGTCTGGTCCTATAGGTCGAGGTCGGCGGTACTGTCGGCAGGGCGCCAGATGGTCCTGCTGTCTCGGCAAGCTTCCTGGTCGGCCAGTCTGGTCTCCTGGCTGGATGTACGACCTGATGTCCTCATCACCTAGGCCATCCTGGAGTGACAAAAGAGAAAATGGCTAACAAGTTATGATGACTCCTCAGCACCCAAGCTTATTGCAAGCTTTTCTAAGTCAAAGTTGTGATTGGGGTCTGACAGAAGTTATAATTGGGAACCTAGTCTACTGGAAATTTTGAACCAGATAACAATGGGAAGGACTTTCTTGACAACTAGGCTTTCATCCTTAATTCTTTGAAATCTTTAGTTCCTTACCCTTCTATCTGTTCTCTTTTGTTGACTTAACCTCTAATGACATATGACCTTCGACAAAATGGAAAGGGTCGGATTGCAGCTAATTGTTCTAGAACCTAGAATGCATGAATAAGGGAACTAGTGCACTGTCCATGAACTTGTCCTATTCTTTTTGCTTTTTGATGAATTTCTTAAACTAAGGCAGAACCAAGACAAGCTAAGGGTAGAAATACTTCTTTCACATGTTAGGTTTTTTCTTGACTTAAATCTAATGAGCTTCAACTAAAAACAGATGCAGCTGAAGGATAGTTAACAAATGGCCTCATTAGGAGCTTTAAGAAGATATGAAAGCCTGACTTAGAACTTGTGGATAGGGAGTTCTTCTCTCTGGTAACTTGATGGAAGGTGAAGTGAACCACACGAGGGGTGATGAACCTCGTGATAAATCACAAACTTAGAGCTAGGAGGGCTGGTCTCAACTAGGTTCTAAGCGCACAAGATTCTTGAGAGAAAACTTGTTGAAAGAAAAGTTCTATCTTTATTAATATCAAAAGGTTGTCGAACTACAATGCTGGAAGGAGCCTTATTAATATGCTCGACAGCTTGACCTTCTAGGGTCGACACAAATAAAGAAAAGGAAAGTTTACAAAAGTGCACAAAGGAAAAGATACAAAAGTGTATAATCAAAAAGGACCTATTCCTAAAATGTCTTGACTCAAAATGTAAAGCAACTAGATCCTACCCTGCAAAACAGAAAGAGGCATATATTGAATGTAAACTTACCTTACCTCATGGCCAAGAAATGGAAGGTGGCGTCCTTGTGGCATGCATCGCCTTGCTCCTAGTCTTCGACTTGGAGTAGGGTTAAAATCTTTGGGCCCTGACCTCTCTTGCCACTAAAGCCCAAGTCTCTGATGTTCCCTTGTGTTGTTGAGAAGCCTTTGGACTCTTCTTGCATTTTGGCCCATTGTCCTTAGTCGATCTTCCTCTAGGAGCTTGTCCACCCATAAGCTGAATTTGTGGAAGAGTGCCTTGATCTGCTTCTTGTCATTGCTCCTGGTACCACTGGTGTGAGACTTCCTCTAGATGCATGTCCTGAAGCTGGTAGCTTATCTGGTCCGAGTCTCTTGTGTAGAAGGTGGAAATGCTGTACTCGGCTGGATGGCTGCTGGATCTGTGCGGTACTGGCGGAATGCCTTCAAGGACCGCCAAGTTGATCCCGAGTCGGCGGCATCACCAGGGACCGGTGTCATCACGTCCCCACCAAGTGTGAGCTTGGGGGCAATGCTCTCCGTCCCTGCCTTGGTCGAGAGGTCCGGCGGTACTGGGCCGACAGATGGTCTGTCTCGGCAAGCTTCCTGGTCGGCCAGTCTGGTCTCCTGGCTGGATACCTCCTCATCATCCCTCCCTCTTCAGTAGGTTTTGTCCTCAAAACTGGTTCATCTGCATGGAAAGGGGCTAAGTCAGTACATTGAACGTATTGGACACATTAAACTCACCTGGGCTCGATAGGCGTTGTTGTTGATCCTCTCAGCACTCTGAATGGTCCATCTCCTCTTGGTGCTAGCTTGGAACTCCTTAGGTTTGGGAACCTCTCCTGCGGTGTAGCCACACCCAATCGCCTGGTTGAAAGATCACCTCCTTTCTTCCCTTGTTGGCATGAGTCACGTACTGTCCGGTCCTCTTCTCCAAGTTCTCTGCTACCTTCTGGTGTAACCTCCTTATGAACTCTGCCTTGGATGCTCCGTTGAGGTTGGTCATCTCAGCTGGTAGTGGTGTTTGCTCAATGGGGTGAGAGGGTTGAAGCAGATACACTTCAAATGGTGTCTTCTTGGTTGCTGAGTGCGGCTCGGTTGTAACTCTATGAATGGCAGGCACTCCACCCAAGTCTTTAGGTTCTTCCCTAGTGTAGTCTGAGAAGAGTTGATAGTGTCTGTTGACAACTTCTGGTGAGAAGAGTTGCCTAGCTTTCTCAAAGGGTCCTATGGCTGAGGAATGGCGATGGTCCTTGGCACTCCATGAAGGTATCTCCCTGAAGAACAGCTCAGCTGTGGCATCATTGACATTGGCACATGGATGAAATGTGCCATCTTGGAGAATCTGTCCACCACTACAAAGATTGCATCTTTGTGGTTGATCTTGGCAGACCTAGAACAAATCCATCGAGATGTCCACCCATGGATGTGTTGGTATGGGCAGTGGGAGATACAACCCGTGAGGTTGCACTCGGGACTTTGCCTTCTTGCAAGTGATGCATCTTGCACAATGCTTCTACTGTCCTCTTGATGTGTGGCCAGTAGAAGTGCTCCTTGACCACTGCTAGAGTCTTGTCGACACCAAAGTGGCCCATGAGTCCTCCTCCATGAGCTTCTCGGATGATAAGCTCCTTAATGATCCTTGTGGTATGCACAGCCTTCTTTCTCGGAACAAGAATCCCTCATGGATGTAGAACTTGCCATGACTCCCTGTGCCACCTTGTAGCTCTCAGCAAAGTCAGGATCATCCTTGTATAGGTCCTTGATGTGCTCGAATCCTAGGACCTTTGCCTCCATGGTGATATCAAGGCAAACCTCCTTGATAGTGCATCGGCTACCACATTATCTTTGCCCTTCTTGTACTTGATGAGTACGGAAGGTCTCTATGAACTCCATCCACCTGGCATGTCTCCTCTTGAGATTGGTTTGCCCTCTGAGGTGTTTGAGAGTCTCATGATCAGTGTGGATCACAAACTCCTTGGACAGCAAGTAATGCTGCCAAGTCTCCAATGCTCGGACAAGGGCATAAAGCTCCTTGTCATAAGTGGGATAGTTCAGTGAGGCACCACCTAGCTTCTCACTGAAGTATGCCACTGGTCTCTCTCCTTGGGTTAGCACTGCTCCTATGCCTATTCCAGAGGCATCACACTCCACTTCAAACGTCTTGTTGAAGTCGGGAAGGACTAACACTGGTGCGTGTGTAAGGCTGTCCTTCAAGGCCTTGAATGCCTTCTCCTGAGCTTCTCCCAGCTGAATCCCATGTTCTTCTTCACTACTGCCGTCAGTGGTGAGGCAATACTGCTGAAGTTGGGCACGAATCTCCTTTAGAAGCTGGCCAGTCCGTGGAAGCTCCTTACTTGGCTGATGTTTCCTGGTGTTGGCCATTCTTGTATGGCTCGAATCTTCTCTTCATCAACCTGTAGGTCCTGTGAACTTACAACAAAACCTAAAAAGACAAGTTTATCAGTAAAAAAGATGCACTTCTTGAGATTGGCATAAAGCTCTTCTTGTCGAAGGGTTTTAAGTACCATCTCAAGATGTGTGAGGTGTTCCCGTAGGCACTTACTATAAACTAGTATATCACCAAAGTAAACCACTACAAACTTACTGATGTACGCCTAAGAACTTGGTTCATAAGGCGCATGAAGGTGCTTGGGGCATTAGTCAAGCCAAATAGCATGACTGTCCACTCGTAGGGCCCTTGCTTTGTCTTGAAAGCAGTCTTCCACTCACCTTCCTTCATCCTGACCTGGTGGTATCCACTCTTGAGGTCTATCTTGGAGAAGACCGTAGCTCCACTCAGCTCATCTAGCATGTCATCCAGCCGTGGTATTGGATGCTGGTACTTGACTGTGATGTTGTTGATTGCTCGGCAGTCCACGCACACGCGCCAAGTCCCATCCTTCTTGGGCACTAGTAGCACTGGTACGGCACATGGACTGAGGCTCTCTCGAACATTGCCTTTCTCCAGGAGCTCCTTGACTTGCTTCTCAAGCTCCTTGACTTGCTTCTCAAGCTCCTTGGACTCATCTGGACTCATCCGGTAGGCTGGCCGGTTGGGCAGGGCTGCTCCGGGCACTAGATCAATCAGGTGTTCTATGCCACGTAAAGGAGACAAGCTTGCTGGTATCTCATCTGGAAATACATCCTGGAACTTGTTGAGGAGAGTTGCTACTTCATGAGGTAGCTCTACCTGTCCCTGTTCTATACTCAACACTTCCTTGAAAACCATTAGTAACATTAAGTCCTTCGAGGCTAAAGCTCTCCGGACATGACTAGGTTGAATAAGAAAATTAGACTTGACAAGTTTCTTTTCTTACTCATTTGGAGTTGTAGCTCATGTACTTGGGCAGGTGTAAGAGGAGCTAGGCTGACCTTTCTCTTGTCATGCACGAAGGTGTAGAGATTGGTTCTGCCATCATGCCTGGTCTCTTTGTCAAACTGCCATGGTCTTCCTAGCAGAAGATGGCCAGCTTGCATGGGCACCACGCCGCATACGACTTGGTCTTGGTACTTGCCCACACTGAATGGCACAGTGACTTGCTCATGGATCTTGAGCTCCACTTTGTCATCGAGCCATCTCAGTCTATATGGTCGAGGATGCCGTGTCTTCTCTAGACCTAGCTTATCAACCATATACGCACTAGCAACGTTAGTGCAAGAACCACCATCTATGATGAGGTTACATACCTTGCCCTTGATGGTGCAACGGCTGTGGAAGATGTTCTCCTTTGGATGGTCTCTGAAGGATCCACCATTGCATTGAGGATACGTCTAGTGACCAGCACTTCCCCCACATCAGGGTACTCAATGTCACCGTATTCTTCTTCTGGTTCACAGTCCTCTTCATCTTGGGGCTCATATTCTCCTGCCTCCGTAATCAGCATGACTCGGTTGTTTGGGCACTCCTTGAGATGTGTCCACGTCCCCTGCACTTGAAACAAGTTATGTCACGTGATCTTTGAGGGTTAGAAGACTTACCAGGCTCTCTCTGGTCACGGGTGGGTTCAGGAGGCTTGCTCTTGAACCTTGACTCGATCTCACGCTTTTGCCTTTGTCCACTGTCTTAGGCATGTTGCTTGGTGCCCAAGGTGTCTTAGGCTTGCTGCGGATGTCTTGGCTCTTACGCTTTGATGTGCTGTTCAGCTTGCACAGATAGGTGGAACAAGTCCTTGAAGTCGTTGTAGATTTGCCTTTCCACCTTGCAGCTGATCCTTTCTTGGAGTCCATCCAAGAATTGTGCCATCAATGCTTCTTCATCATCATTGAGCTCCAATCTGTTCCTTAACCTCGAACTCTTCATAGTACTCCTCTACTGATCTGGTACCCTGCTTAAGAGTACGAAAACGTCGTTGCAAATCCCTATGAAAGTAAGGTGGAACATACCTTTGTCGCATGAGGTCTTTCATGTCGACCCATGAGTCTACGGGTCTCATTCTCTTCCTCCTTCTGTCAGATACCTCACGATCCCACCAGATGAGGGCACTGTCCGTGAGTTGTGCTACTGCCATTGAGACTCTCCTAGGTCCTGGTTGGTTGTGGTGATCAAAGATATGATCCATTCGCTTCTCCTAATCTAGGTAAGCCTCGGGGTCTACTTTTCCTGCAAAACTTGGAGGAATTAGTTTAACATCAGGATGAATTACCCGGTTGTAGGTGTGTTCATCTCCATCCTCATGACATCTAGGAGGCATTCTGGGTCTCTGGTGAAGACCATATGGCTCAAAGCCATCATCTTCTGCCTCTGGTTGCCGTGGAGGTCCTCTCGGCCTATGGTGATAGTTATGAGGTTGTGTGTCCTCATCTCCTTCTGGCTGGGGTTCCTCCTGTTCGTGCCGTGTCCTAAGGTATTCAGGACCCTCAGGACGGTCTTGCTCAGCTCTCACGTGCCTTATGGCCTGAAATCTTACTGGTCTTTCCACGCACTCCAACCTCTCGCCTATGGATGCGAGTTGTGTTTGGAGTGTGGTGAACATGGCCATCATGGCTTCAGCTGCCTCTCTATTCTCTTCTCCCATGTGTGCTACAAAGAAAGAAGACAATTAGGGTGCTCCTAAATTATTAGGAGAGTTTTCTTTTTATATGTGGTTTGAAAAAAATGCAAAAAGGAAAAATTCTAAAGAAAGGAAATTCAAAAAATGTGAAGATTTGAGAAAAAGGAAACTTTCTTGACAACTTGTGCTAGCTGTCCAATTCGACTTCCTTTAGTATTCTTTCTATTTTCTTTTTATTTTCTTTTTAATTTAACTTAAAAATAAAGGAAATATGATTTAAACAAAAAGGAAAACGTGCAAGACAATGCAAAAGTGAATCTAAACCCTAGTGATACACGAGGAGGCTAGATGCACTCGGTTTGGAGTTTGATGTTGTTTTTTTTATTTTTCTTGAATACGACTTAAACTAATGCAAGAACTAGAAATAAGACAAGCAAAAGGATAGAAACAACCTGGTTTAGGAGCTTTAAGCTCTGATACCAAAATGATACAAGCCTTGATTCAAGGATGTATGCGGGCTGTTTGTAGAAGATTAGGTGAGAAACTCAACCTTAGGCTTCTGGATAGGGGTTTTCTGGTTGGTAAACGATGGAAGGGTGAAGTGAACCACACGAGGGTGATGAACCTCGTGATAAATCACAAACTTAGAGCTAGGAGGGCTGGTCTCAACTAGGTTCTAAGCGCACAAGTCTTCTTGAGAGAAAACTGGAAAAAGTTCTACTTTATTAATAATCAAAAGGTTGTCAACTAACAATGCTGGAAGGAGCCTTATTAATATGCTCGACAGCTTGACCTTCTAGGGTCGACTCAAATAAGAAAAGGAAAGTTTACAAAAGTGCACAAAAGGAAAAGATACAAAAGTGTATAACCGAAAAAGGACCTATTCCTAAAATGTTCTTGACTCAAAAATGTAAAGCTAGATCCTACCCTGCAAAACAGAAAGAGGCATATATTCGAATGTAAACTTACCTTAACTCACCTCACGGCCAAGAAATGGAAGGTGGCCGTCCTTGTGGCATGCACGCGCCTTGCTCCTAGTCTTCGACTTGGAGTAGGGTTAAATATCTTTGGGCCTTGACCTCTCTTGCCACTAAAGCCCACGTCTCTGATGTTCCTTGTGTTGTTGAGAAGCCTTTGGACTCTAATTTGCTCTTCTGGCCCATTGTCCTTAGCTGCTCTTCCTCTAGAAGCTTGTCAACCCATAAGCTGAATTTGTGGAAGAGTGCTCTTGATCTGCTTCTTGTCATTGCTCCTGGAGGTACCACTGGTGTAGATACTTCCTCTAAGTGCATGTCCTGGAGCTGGTAGCACATTTGGTCCGAGTCCTCTTGTGTAGAAGTGGAAGTGTGCGTGTACTCGGCTGGATGGCCTGTACCGGCTGGATTGTGCGCGGTACTGGCCGGAATGACTTCAGGACCGGCCAAGTTGATCCCGGAGTCGGCGGTGTCATCAGGGGGACCGGCGGTGTCATTCACGTCCCCACCAAGTGTGCCGGAAGCTTGGGCCTCTCCGCCGGCGATGTTGACCGGTCTGGTCCTATAGGTCGAGGGTCCGGCGGTACTGTCCGGTCCGGCAGGCGCGCCAGATGGTCCTGCTGTCTCGGGCAAGCTTCCTGGTCGGCCAGTCTGGTCTCCTGGCTGGATGTACGACCTGATGTCCTCATCACATAGGTGGAGTGCCTGCCATTTATAGAGTTTTCCTACAACCGAGCAGCGCATTCATCCACAAAGAAGACCCCTTTTGAAGTTGTCTACAGGTTCAACCCTCAAACGCCTTTGGAGCAAACACCATTGCCACCAGCAGAGATGACCAACCTCAATGAAGCATCTAAGGCAGAATTCATCAAGAAGTTACACCAGAAGGTAGCAGAGAACCTAGAGAAGAGCATCGGGCAGTACGTGACTCACGCCAACAAAGAGAGAAGAGAAATGATCTTTCCACCAGGCGATTTGGTGTTGCTACACCTACGGCAAGAGAGGTTCACCAACCTAAGGAGTTCCAAGCTGGCCCCAAGAGGAGATGTACCATTCAAAGTGCTGCAGAGAATCAACAACAACGCCTACCGGATTGAACTTCCAGGTGAGTTTAATGTGTCTAACACATTCAATGTGACTCATTTAGCTCTTTTCCTTGCATATGAGCCAGTTTTGAGGTCAAAACCTACTGAAGGGGGAGGGGATGATGAGGACACCAGATCGTCTGGCCGGCCAAAAGACCAAAATGGCCGACCATAAGGCTTGTCTGAGACAGCCGGGCCATTTGGCGTATCTGCCGGGCCAAGCGGTACTGCCGACCCTATGATCAGCCAGGCCAGACCGACTAACTTCTCTGGCTGAGAGGCCCAAACCTCCGGCCTAACTGGTGGCGACGTGAACAACACCGCCGGCCCAACTGGTGACGCCGCCGGCTCACAAATTTATCTGGCCGGCTCCGATCTCAACTCGGCCAGATCCACGCACAATCCAGTGGGCTCAAGCGATAGCACTACCATTTCCACATCTACAGAAGGAGACTCGAATCAACTGAGCTACCAGCTTCAAGGCATGAATCTAGATGAAGTCTCTACAGCAGTGGTACCAACAGGAGCCATGACAAGTAGTAGAACAAGGACACTCTTCCACAAGTTCAGCTTATGGGTAGACAAGCTTAGACGGCCAATGAAAAAGAGCATTGGGCCAAGAGTACCAGGAAGAATCCAAGGGCTTCTCAACATCTAAGGGACTTCAGAGACATGGGCTCTCGTGGCAAAAGAGGTCAAGCCCCAACATTTCGTAACCCTACTCCAAGTTGAAGACTAGGAGCTAGGCGCGTGCATGCCACAAGGTCGGCCACCTTCCATTTTTGGGCCGAAAGATAAGAAATATAAGTTTTCAATTATATACTTGTATTTTCTATTTTACAGGGTAGGAATAGTAAGTTTTCTATTTATTGAGTCAAGAACAATTTAAATAGATATCTTTTTCGGTTATTTCCTTTTTGTAATTTTCTTTATGTATTTTTGTATCTTTTCCATTTTTATTTGGGTCGACCCTAGAAGGTCAAAACTTCCGAGCATATTAATAAAGCTTCTTCATCATTGTATTTCGAAAACTTTTGATTATTAATAAAGAGAGCACTTTTTCCTACGAGTTTTTTTCCTAAAATTTTATCGCTTAAAACCCTAATTGATACCAGCGCTCCTAGTTTCTAAGTTGTGATTTATCACGAATTTCATCACCACTCGTGTGGTTTACTTCACGCCAACACCCAATATCCACCAAAAAGTCCCTATCCAGAACTTTAAAACCGAGTTTCTCGTGTATTATTCTCCAACCAGCCATGAATGTTATGGCATTGATTCAAGGTTTGTATCACTGCCACGAAAAAAACAATTAATGAATAAATGTATATGACAATTTCGATCAAGGTTTGTATCCGCATTGGCAACAACACCAACGTTTCTTACAACATGGTATTTTGACGGAGTAACTATAGAAATGCATTCCATGTTGGTATGCAATCCTTAAATTATACTATATTAAAAATATTTATAAGGAAAAAATATTACTATCATCTTAATGAAATTTTGGTGGGCCAAAATATACTTAACCAATAACCAATACAACCTATTAGGAATTCTTCCCAACACTTTGATACAATTGACAGTTTAACTTGTTGTTCTTACTCACTCTCTCTCCCTCACTGTTTTGAGTGTTTGTTTATGAGTTTGTTTACAAGTTTGTTATTGAAAATAAGAACAGAACACACACCGATTTTACGAGTTCAGGTTTCAGTCTTAAAACCCTACGTTTCGCCGAGAGGATCTCGGAATCCACTAAGAAAACCTCTGCTCAAAACCGAGCACTTACAACCTTAGTTCTTCCTCTGTTTTCTCACACTCTCTCTGTTTTCTCACACTCTCTCTGTTTTTATTAAAACAGAACATACCCACCTATATATCAATGAACTCAACGACATATAGACACACTCATTTAAACTGCTGGCCGTGCTCAGGTCCTTTCTGCAGTTTACACTCGTACACCTGTGAGAAGCAGCCTTCCTGGTTGACTTCTCTGTTTATGCAACACGATGCTCTGTTCGTCGTCCTTTGTTCCTGATTTTAGGTGCTGAAAACGAGGCTTGGTCGGGAGAGTGAGTTTCTTCACTCGAGTGGACTTCTCATAAACTTGTTCTTGGCCCACTAAGTATAATGAACCACTTCGTTCACAATAAACTTCCCCTTGGTTCATATACTTTCCTGTGTAACTTCTTCTTAGACTTGATGATTCCCTTCTCTCGGACTGTGACTTTGTCTTGTCACTTGGTTAATCTTAGGAGATCCATTGCATCCTGAAGCTTTCTAACTGGAACTACCTTGGTAAAGATATCAGCTGGGTTCCAAGACGTTGATATCTTTGTAACATTCCCTTCACCTTCTGCAATTCTTTCTCGGATAAAATGGTATCGCACATTTATGTGTTTTGTGTGATCATGGTGAACTGTGTTCTTTGACAAGGCTATTGCACTTCGTGAATCACATAAGATGTCCACCTGCCTCTGTTCATAACCCATTTCTTCTACTAAACCTCTCAACCAGACAGCTTCTTTGATGGCATCTGAGAGGGCCATATACTCGGCTTCTGTAGTCGATAAGGCCACTACTCTTTGCAGGCATGACTTCCAGCTTATGGTGATACCACCCAGTGTAAAAACAGCACCTGTTATTTATCTTCTTTTCTCAGAATCTGTTGCAAAATCGGAGTCACAATACCCACAGATACTGAACTTTCCTTGGTTCTTGAACTGCATAAATACTTCTGTTGTTCCTTTGATGTACCTTAACATCCACTTTACATCCTGCCAATGTTCTTTAGATGGATTCTTCATGAATCTGCTGACCACACCAATAGAATGAGCAAGATCAGGCCTTGATCCTATCATTAAATACATGATGCTCCCAATTGCACTTGAGTAAGGAACAAATCTCATGAAGTCTTCTTCTGCCAACAATGTTTCTGGACTTGCAGGTTTCAACCTGAAGTGTGCTCCCAGTGGAGTGAATACTGACTTACATTCACTCATGTTGAAGCTTTCTAGAACCTTGGCAATGTACCTTCCCTGAGACAGTTTGAGCACACCTTCATTTCTGTTTCTAGTGATTTCAATACCAATTATCTTCTTTGATTCCCCAAGGTCCTTCATCTCAAAAGTGTTGCTCAGTTGTGATTTCAGTCTCTGAATCTCTTCAATGTTCTTTGAGGCAATTAACATGTAGTCCACATAAAGAAGCAGGTAAATGTATGACCCATCTGCCAATCTTCTTATGTAGACACAACTGTCATATTTGCTTCGTATATACCCTGATTCCTGCATAAACAGATCAAACCTCTGATTCCAAGCTCTAGGGGACTGTTTCAATTCATATAAGGATCTCTTCAGGCAACATACTTTCTTTTCACTCCCTTTCTCTTCATAGCCCTCTGGTTGGTTCATTAGGATGTACTCTTGAAGATTTCCGTGTAGGAAGGCTGTCTTCACATCCATCTGTTCTAGTTCTAAATCAAAATGAACCACCAAAGAGAGTAGAATATGTATTGAGACATGTTTTACCACTGGTGAAAAAACTTTTTGGTAGTCCACTCCTTCCTTTTGGCAGTAACCTTTTGCTACCAATCTAGCCTTGTATCTGGGAGATTCAGATTCTGAAATGCTACCCTTCCTTGTGTAAATCCATTTGCATCCTATCACCTTTCTCTGTGGAGGTTTGTCTACTAGTACTCATTTCTTCTCTCATAGCTTCTTTCCATTTCAAACTGTCACTGCAGTTTATGGCTTCTTCATATGATCTTGGTTCAGCTCTTTCACCATCCACTGATGAGGTAAGAGTGTACCCAATCAGACTCATTTCATCTTCATACCGTTGAGGAGGTTTAATCTGCCTTCTTGTCCTGTCACAGGCCAGTTGGTATGTACCTAGAGTCTGAACTTCTGTTTCCATTTCAGAGTCCATTCCACCTTGTTCTGTATCTGCTCTTCTGTTGGAAACATAATCTTCTTCCTCCTCTTCCCATTGAGTTCCTGTCTCCTCTTGATTTTTCTGCATTGTTGTTTCAGGAGACATCTTTACCTCAATAGTAAGTCTTTCTTCATTTCTGGATGATCCTCTGATACAAGCCTCGATTCAAGGCTTATATGCGCGTGGGCTGTTTGGAGAAGGTTAGGTGAGAAGCTCGACCTTAGACTTCTTAGATAGGGGGTTTTGGGTTGGTATTCGATGGAGAGGTGAAGTGAACCACACGAGGGGTGATGAACCTCGTGATAAATCACAAACTTAGAGCTAGGAGGGCTGGTCTCAACTAGGTTCTAAGTGCACAAGCTTCTTTGAGAGAAAAACTTGTAAAAAGAAAATTCGCAGTTTATTAATATCAAAAAGGTTGTCGAACTACAATGCTGGAAGGAGCCTTATTAATATGCTCGACAGCTTGACCTTCTAGGGTCGACTCAAATAAAGAAAAGGAAAGTTTACAAATGTGCACAAATGGAAAAGATACAAAAGTGTATAACCAAAAAAGGGCCTATTCCTAAAATGTTCATCACTCAAAAATGTAAACAATCTAGATCCTACCCTGCAAAAAAGAAAGAGGCATATATTCGAATTGAAACTTACCTTACTTACCTCACGGCCAAGATATGGAAGGTGGCCACCCTTGTGGCATGCACGCGCCTTGCTCCTAGTCTTCGACTTGGAGTAGGGTTAGGAATCTTTGGGTCCTGACCTCTCTTGCCACTAAAGCCCAAGTCTCTGAGGTCCCATGCATTGTTGAGAAGCCTTTGGACTCTTCTTTGCACTTTTGGCCCATTGACCTTAGTCGATCTTCCTCTAGGAGCTTGTCGACCCATAAGCTGAACTTGTGGAAGAGTGCTCTTGATCTGCTCCTTCTCATTGCTCCTGGTGGCACTACTGGTGTGGAGACTTCTTCTAGATGCATGTCCTGAAGCTGGTAGCTTATCTAGTCCGAGTTCCCTTGTGTAGAAGTTGAAATGCTCGTGTACTTGGCTGGATCGGCTGTACCGGTTGGACTGTGCGATGTACTGGCCGGATTGCCTTCAGAACCGGCCAAGTTGATCCCGGAGTCGGCGGCATCCCCAAGGGGACCGGGGGTGTCATCCACGTTGCCACCAAGTGTACCGGAAGCTTGGGCCTCTCCGCTGGCAATGCTGATCGGTCTGGTCCTATTGGTCAAGGGTCCGGCGGTACTGCTTGGGCCGGCAGACGTGCCAAATGGCCCGGCTGTCTCGGGCAAGCTTCCTGGTCGGCCATTCTGGTCTCCTAGCTGGACATACGACCTGATGTCCTCATCATCCCCTCCCTCTTCAGTAGGTTTTGACCTCAAAATTGGTTCATCTGCATGGAAAGGGGCTAAGTCCGAGAATATCAATCTCACAAGCGGTACGGCCGTGACTCGCAAGACCGAGAATCTCTCTTGGCTTAAGCGGGCAAGGGAACTAAAAAAAGGGGGTTTTGATCGAATCACACGATCAAAGGTGAACCAAGGGTGTTTGAATCTCTCAAACTAACCTGGCCGTGGCTTCAATAGAAAGGAAGTGAATCACACACTTTATTTCTAAAGAACAAGAACAAGACTCAAAGACAAGGCTTTGAAGAAAATACTTTGTATTCAAATTTAATTTCAATGGTGGTCTTGATCTGCTTCTTGTCATTGCTCCTGGAGGTACCACTGGTGTAGATACTTCCCCTAAGTGCATGTCCTGGAGCTGGTAGCTCATTTGGTCCGAGTCCTCTTGTGTAGAAGTGGAGGTGCGCGTGTACTCGGCTGGATCGGCTGTACCGGCTGGATTGTGCGCGGTACTGGCCGGAATGACTTCAGGACCGGCCAAGTTGATCCCGGAGTCGGCGGTGTCATCAGGGGTACCGGCGGTGTCATTCACGTCCCCACCAAGTGTGCCGGAAGCTTGGGCCTCTCCGCCGGCGATGTTGACCGGTCTGGTCCTATAGGTCGAGGGTCCGGCAGTATTGTCTGGTCCTGCAGGCGCGCCAGATGGTCCTGCTGTCTCGGGCAAGCTTCCTGGTCGGCCAGTCTGGTCTCCTGGCTGGATGTACGACCTGATGTCCTCATCACTCTTCAGTAGGTTTTGACCTCAAAATTGGTTCATCTGCTTGGAAAGGGGCTAAGTCAGTTACGTTGAACGTGTTGGACACATTAAAGTCACCTGGGAGCTCGATTCGGTAGGCGTTGTTGTTGATCCTCTCCCGCACTCTGAATGGTCCATCTCCTCTTGGTGCTAGCTTAGAATTCCTTAGGTTGAGGAACCTCTCCTGCCGTAGGTGTAGCCACACCCAATCGCCTGGTTGAAAGATCACCTCCTTTCTTCCTTTGTTGGCATGAGTCACGTATTGTCCGGTCCTCTTCTCCAAGTTCTCTGCTACCTTCTGGTGTAACCTCCTTATGAACTCTGCTTTGGATGCTCCGTTGAGGTTGGTCATCTCAGCTGGTGGCAGTGGTGTTTGCTCCAATGGGGTGAGAGGGTTGAAGCCGTATACCACTTCAAATGGTGTCTTCTTGGTTGCTGAGTGCACGGCTCGGTTGTAGGTGAACTCAATGAATGGCAGGCACTCCACCCAAGTCTTTAGGTTCTTCCCTAGTGTAGTCCTGAGAAGGGTTGATAGTGTCCTGTTTACAACTTCAGTTTGGCCATCGGTTTGAGGATTGCAGGTGGTAGAGAAGAGTAGCTTCGTGCCTAGCTTTCTCCAAAGGGTCCTCCAGAAATGGCTGAGGAACTTGGTGTCCCTATCTGATACGATGGTCCTTGGCACTCCATGAAGCCGTACTATCTCCCTGAAGAACAGCTCAGCTGTTTGTGTGGCATCATTGACATTGGCACATGGGATGAAGTGTGCCATCTTGGAGAATCTGTCCACCACTACAAAGATTGCATCTTTGTGGTTGATCTTGGGCAGACCTAGAACAAAATCCATCGAGATGTCCACCCATGGATGTGTTGGTATGGGCAGTGGGAGATACAACCCGTGAGGTTGCACTCGGGACTTTGCCTTCTTGCAAGTGATGCATCTTGCACAATGTGCTTCTACTGTCCTCTTGATGTGTGGCCAGTAAAAGTGCTCCTTGACCACTGCTAGAGTCTTGTCGACACCAAAGTGGCCCATGAGTCCTCCTCCATGAGCTTCTCGGATTATAAGCTCCCTTAATGATCCTTGTGGTATGCACAGCCTTCTCTCTCGGAACAAGAATCCCTCATGGATGTAAAACTTGCCATGACTCCCTGTGCCACACTCCTTGTAGCTCTCAGCAAAGTCAGGATCATCCTTGTATAGGTCCTTGATGTGCTCGAATCCTAGGACCTTTGCCTCCATGGTTGATATCAAGGCAAACCTCCTTGATAGTGCATCGGCTACCACATTGTCTTTGCCCTTCTTGTGCTTGATGACGTACGGGAAGGTCTCTATGAACTCCATCCACCTGGCATGTCTCCTCTTGAGATTGGTTTGCCCTCTGAGGTGTTTGAGAGTTCGTGATCAGTGTGGATCACAAACTCCTTGGACAGCAAGTAATGCTGCCAAGTCTCCAATGCTCGGACAAGGGCATAAAGCTCCTTGTCATAAGTGGGGTAGTTCAGTGAGGCACCACCTAGCTTCTCACTAAAGTATGCCACTGGTCTCCCTCCTTGTGTTAGCACTGCTCCTATGCCTATTCCAGAGGCATCACACTCCACTTCAAACGTCTTGTTGAAGTCGGGAAGGACTAACACTGGTGCGTGTGTAAGGCTGTCCTTCAAGGCCTGGAATGCCTTCTCCTGAGCTTCTCCCCAGCTGAATCCCACGTTCTTCTTCACTACTGCCGTCAGTGGTGAGGCAATACTGCTGAAGTTGGGCACGAATCTCCTATAGAAGCTGGCCAGTCCGTGGAAGCTCCTCACTTGGCTGATGTTTCCTGGTGTTGGCCATTCTTGTATGGCTCGAATCTTCTCTCCATCAACCTGTAGGCCCTGTGAACTCACAACAAAACCTAAAAAGACAAGCTTATCAGTACAAAAGGTGCACTTCTTGAGATTGGCATAAAGCTCTTCTTGTCGAAGGGTTTTAAGTACCATCTCAAGGGAGTGCCCAAACAACCGAGTCATGCTGATTACGGAGGCAGGAGAATATGAGTCCCAAGATGAAGAGGACAATGAGCCAGAAGGAGAATATGGTGACATTGAGTACCCTGATGTGGGGGAAGTGCTGGTCACTCAACGTATCCTCAGTGCAATGGTGGATCCTTCAGAGACCATCCAAAGGGAGAACATCTTCCACAGCCGTTGCACCGTCAAAGGAAAGGTATGTAACCTCATCATAGATGGTGGTTCTTGCACTAACGTTGCTAGTGCATATATGGTTGATAAGCTAGGTCTAGAGAAGACAAGGCATCCTCGACCATATAGACTGAGATGGCTGGATGACAAAGTGGAGCTCAAGATCCATGAGCAGGTCACTATGCCATTCAATGTGGGCAAGTACCAAGACCAAGTCGTGTGCGACGTGGTGCCCATGCAAGCTGGCCATCTTCTACTAGGAAGACCATGGCAGTTTTACAAAGAGACCAGGCATGATGGCCGAACCAATCTATACACCTTCGTGCATGACAAGAGAATGGTCAGCCTAGCTCCTCTTACACCTGCCCAAGTACATGAGCTACAACTCCAAATGAGTAAGGAAAAGAAACTTGTCAAGTCTAACTTTCTTATTCAACCTAGTCATGTCCGGAGAGCTTTAGCCTCGAAGGACTTAATGTTACTAATGGTTTTCAAGGAAGTGTTGAGTATAGAACAGGGACAGGTAGAGCTACCTCATGAAGTAGCAACACTCCTCAAAATGATACAAGCCTTGATTCAAGGATGTATGCGCGTGGGCTGTTTGTAGAAGATTAGGTGAGAAACTCAACCTTAGGCTTCTGGATAGGGGTTTTCTTGTTGGGAAACGATAGAAGGGTGAAGTGAACCACACGAGGGGTGATGAACCTCGTGATAAATCACAAACTTAGAGCTAGGAGGGCTGGTCTCAACTAGGTTCTAAGCGCACAAGTCTCTCTTGAGAGAAAGCTCGTAGGGAAAAGTTCTACTTTATTAATAATCAAAAAGGTTGTTGTAGATTTGTCTTTCCACCTTGCACCTGATCCTTTCTTGGAGTCCATCCAAGAATTGTGCCATCAATGCTTCTTCATCATCATTGAGCTCCAATCTGTTCCTTAACTTCTCGAACTCTTCATAGTACTCCTCTACTGATCTGGTACCCTGCTTTTGAGAACGAAAACGACGTTGCAAATCCCTATGAAAGTAAGGTGGAACAAACCTTTGTTGCATGAGGTCTTTCATGTCGACCCATGAGTCTACGGGTCTCATTCTCTTCCTCCTTCTGTCAGATACCTCACGATCCCACCAGATGAGGGCACTGTCCGTGAGTTGTGCTACTGCCATTGAGACTCTCCTAGGTCCTGGTTGGTTGTGGTGATCAAAGATATGATCCATTCGCTTCTCCTAATCTAGGTAAGCCTCGGGGTCTACTTTTCCTGCAAAACTTGGAGGAATTAGTTTAACATCAGGATGAATTACCCGGTTGTAGGTGTGTTCATCTCCATCCTCATGACATCTAGGAGGCATTCTGGGTCTCTGGTGAAGACCATATGGCTCAAAGCCATCATCTTCTGCCTCTGGTTGCCGTGGAGGTCCTCTCGGCCTATGGTGATAGTTATGAGGTTGTGTGTCCTCATCTCCTTCTGGCTGGGGTTCCTCCTGTTCGTGCCGTGTCCTAAGGTATTCAGGACCCTCAGGACGGTCTTGCTCAGCTCTCACGTGCCTTATGGCCTGGAATCTTACTGGTCTCTCCACGCGCTCCAACCTCTCGCCTATGGATGCGAGTTGTGTTTGGAGTGTGGTGAACATGGCCATCATGGCTTCCGCTGCGTCTCTATTCTCTTCTCCCATGGTGTGCTACAAGAAAGAAGACAATTAGGGTGCTCCTAAATTATTAGGAGGGTTTTCTTTTTATATGGGGTTGAAAAAAATGCAAAAAGGAAAAATCTTAAGGAAAGGAAATTCGACTACAAGAAAAAGGAAACTTACTAGACAACTTGTGCTAGCTGTCCAATTCAAAATATCTTGGGTATTTTCCTATTCTCTTTTCTTTCCTTTTTCTTTTCTTTTCTTTTTCTTTTTAATTTAACTTAAAATTAATGGAAATATGAATTAAACAAAAAGGAAAAACGTGAAAGACAATGCAAAAGTGAATCTAAACCCTAGTGATACACGTAGGAGGCTAGATGCACTCGGTTTGGAGTTTGATGTTGTTTTTTTGATTTTTCTTGAATACGACTTAAACTAATGCAAGAACTAGAAATAAGACAAGCAAAAGGATAGAAACAACCTGGTTTAGGAGCTTTAAGCTCTGAGGAGTATGATACAGGCCTTGATTCAAGGATGTATGCGCGTGGGCTGTTTGTAGAAGATTAGGTGAGAAACTCAACCTTAGGCTTCTGGATGGGGGTTTTCTGGTTGGTAAAAGATGGAAGGGTGAAGTGAACCACACGAGGGGTAATGAACCTCGTGATAAATCACAAACTTAGAGCTAGGAGGGCTGGTCTCAACTAGGTTCTAAGCGCACAAGCTTCTTTGAGAGAATAACTTGTAAAGAAAATTTGATCTTTATTAATTAGCAAAAAGGTTGTCGAACTACAATGCTGGAAGGAGCCTTATTAATATGCTCGACAGCTTGACCTTCTAGGATCGACTCAAACAAATAAAAGGAAAGTTTACAAAAGTGCACAAAAGGAAAAGATACAAAAGTGCATAACCGAAAAAAGGACCTATTCCTAAAATATTCTTGACTCAAAAATTTAAAGCAACTAGATCCTACCCTGCAAAACAGAAAGAGGCATATATTCGAATGTAAACTTACCTTAACTCACCTCATGGCCAAGAAATGGAAGGTGGCCGTCCTTGTGGCATGCACGCGCCTTGCTCCTAGTCTTCGACTTGGAGTAGGGTTAAATATCTTTGGGCCCTGACCTCTATTGCCACTAAAGCCCAAGTCTCTGATGTTCCTTGTGTTGTTGAGAAGCCTTTGGACTCTAATTTGCTCTTCTGGCCCATTGTCCTTAGCTGCTCTTCCTCTAGGAGCTTGTCGACCCATAAGCTGAATTTGTGGAAGAGTGCTCTTGATCTGCTTCTTGTCATTGCTCCTGGAGGTACCACTGGTGCAGATACTTCTTCTAGGTGCATGTCCTGGAGCTGGTAGCTCATTTGGTCCGAGTCCTCTTGTGTAGAAGTGGAAGTGCGCTTGTACTCGGCTGGATCGGCTGTACCGGCTGGATTGTGTGCGGTACTGGCCAGAATGACTTCAGGACCGGCCAAGTTGATCCCGGAGTCGGCGGTGTCATCAGGGGTACCGGCGGTGTCATTCACGTCCCCACCAAGTGTGCCGGAAGCTTGGGCCTCTCCGCCGGCGATGTTGACCGGTCTGGTCCTATAGGTCGAGGGTCCGGCGGTACTGTCCGGTCCGGCAGGCGCGCCAGATGGTCCTGCTGTCTCGGGCAAGCTTCCTGGTCGGCCAGTCTGGTCTCCTGGCTGGATGTACGACCTGATGTCCTCATCACTCTTCAGTAGGTTTTGACCTCAAAATTGGTTCATCTGCTTGGAAAGGGGCTAAGTCAGTTACGTTGAACGTGTTGGACACATTAAAGTCACCTGGGAGCTCGATTCGGTAGGCGTTGTTGTTGATCCTCTCCCGCACTCTGAATGGTCCATCTCCTCTTGGTGCTAGCTTAGAATTCCTTAGGTTGAGGAACCTCTCCTGCCGTAGGTGTAGCCACACCCAATCGCCTGGTTGAAAGATCACCTCCTTTCTTCCCTTGTTAGCATGAGTCACGTACTGCCCGGTCCTCTTCTCCAAGTTTTCTGCTACCTTATGGTGTAACTTCCTTATGAACTCTGCCGTTGATGCTCCGTTGAGGTTGGTCATTTCTGCTGGTGGCAGTGGCGTTTGCTCCAATGGGGTTAGAGGATTGAAGCCGTATACTACTTCAAATGGTGTCTTCTTGGTTGCTGAGTGCACGGCTCGGTTGTAAGCGAACTCTATGAATGACAGGCACTCCACCCAAGTCTTGAGGTTCTTCCCTAGTGTAGTCCCGAGGAGAGTTGATAGTGTCCTGTTGACAACTTCAGTTTGGCCATCGGTTTGAGGATGGCAGGTGGTAGAGAAGAGTAGCTTCGTGCCTAGCTCCCTCCAAAGGGTCCTCCAGAAATGGCTGAGGAACTTGGTGTCCCTGTCTGATACGATGGTCCTTGGCACTCCATGAAGCCGTACTATCTCCCTGAAGAACAGCTCAGCTGTTTGTGTGGCATCATTGACATTGGCACATGGGATGAAGTGTGCCATCTTGGAGAATCTGTCCACCACTACAAAGATTGCATCTTTGTGGTTGATCTTGGGCAGACCTAGAACAAAATCCATCGAGATGTCCACCCATGGATGTGTTGGTATGGGCAGTGGGAGATACAACCCGTGAGGTTGCACTCGGGACTTTGCCTTCTTGCAAGTGATGCATCTTGCACAATGTGCTTCTACTGTCCTCTTGATGTGTGGCCAGTAAAAGTGCTCCTTGACCACTGCTAGAGTCTTGTCGACACCAAAGTGGCCCATGAGTCCTCCTCCATGAGCTTCTCGGATGATAAGCTCCCTTAGTGATCCCTGTGGTATGCACAGCCTTCTTTCTCGGAACAAGAATCCCTCATGGATGTAGAATTTGCCATGACTCCCTGTGCTACACTCCTTGTAGCTCTCAGCAAGGTCAGGATCATCCTTGTATAGATCCTTGATGTGCTCGAATCCTAGGACCTTTGCCTCCATGGTTGATATCAAGGCAAACCTCCTTGATAGTGCATCGGCTACCACATTGTCTTTGCCCTTCTTGTACTTGATGATGTACGGGAAGGTCTCTATGAACTCCATCCACCTGGCATGTCTCCTCTTGAGATTGGTTTGCCCTCTGAGGTGTTTGAGAGTCTCGTGATCAGTGTGGATCACAAACTCCTTGGACAGCAAGTAATGCTGCCAAGTCTCCAATGCTCGGACAAGGGCATAGAGCTCCTTGTCATAAGTGGGGTAGTTCAGTGAGGCACCACCTAGCTTCTCACTGAAGTATGCCACTGGTCTCCCTCCTTGGGTTAGCACTGCTCCTATGCCTATTCCAGAGGCATCACACTCCACTTCAAACGCCTTGTTGAAGTCGGGAAGGACTAACACTGGTGCGTGTAAGGCTGTCCTTCAAGGCCTTGAATGCCTTCTCCTGAGCTTCTCCCCAGCTGAATCCCACGTTCTTCTTCACTACTGCCGTCAGTGGTGAGGCAATACTGCTGAAGTTGGGCACGAATCTCCTATAGAAGCTGGCCAGTCCGTGGAAGCTCCTCACTTGGCTGATGTTTCCTGGTGTTGGCCATTCTTGTATGGCTCGAATCTTCTTCATCAACCTGTAGGCCCTGTGAACTCACAACAAAACCTAAAAAGACAAGCTTATCAGTATAAAAGGTGCACTTCTTGAGATTGGCATAAAGCTCTTCTTGTCGAAGGGTTTTAAGGACCATCTCAAGATGTGTGAGGTGTTCTCCAGAGGCACTTACTATAAACCAAAATGTCATCAAAGTAAACCACTACAAACTTACTGATGTATGCCCTAAGAACTTGGTTCATAAGGCGCATGAAGGTGTTTGGGGCATTAGTCAAGCCAAATGGCATGACTGTCCACTCGTAGAGCCCTTGCTTTGTCTTGAAAGCAGTCTTCCATTCATCACCTTCTTTCTCCTGACCTGGTGGTATCCACTCTTGAGGTCTATCTTTGAGAAGACCGTGGCTCCACTCAGCTCATCTAGCTTGTCATCCAGCCATGGTATTGGATGCCGGTACTTGACAGTGATGTTGTTGATTGCTCGGCAGTCCACGCACATTCGCCAAGTCCCATCTTTCTTGGGCACTAGTAGCACTGGTACGGCACATCGACTGAGGCTCTCTCGAACATATCCTTTCTCCAGGAGCTCCTTGACTTGCTTCTCAAGCTCCTTGGACTCCTCTGGACTCATCCGGTAGGCTGGCCGGTTGGGTAGGGCTGCTCCGGGCACTAGATCAATCTGGTGCTCTATGCCACGTAAAGGAGGCAAGCCTGCTGGTATCTCCTCTGGAAATACATCCTGGAATTTGTTGAGGAGAGTTGCTACTTCATGAGGTAGCTCTACCTGTCCCTGTTCTATACTCAACACTTCCTTGAAAACCATTAGCAACATTAAATCCTTCGAGGCTAAAGCTCTCCGGACATGACTTGGTTGAATAAGAAAATTAGACTTGATAAGTTTCTTTTCCTTACTCATTTGGAGTTGTAGCTCATGTACTTGGGCAGGTGTAAAAGGAGCTAGGCTGACCTTTCTCTTGTCATGTACGAAGGTGTAGAGATTGGTTCTGCCATCATGCCTGGTCTCTTTGTCAAACTGCCATGGTCTTCCTAGCAGAAGATGGCCAGCTTGCATGGGCACCACGTCACACACGACTTGGTCTTGATACTTGCCCACACTGAATGGCACAGTGACTTGCTCATGAATCTTGAGCTCTACTTTGTCATCGAGCCATCTCAGTCTATATGGTCGAGGATGCCGTGTCCTCTCTAGACCTAGCTTATCAACCATATACGCACTAGCAACGTTAGTGCAAGAACCACCATCTATGATGAGGTTACATACCTTCCCTTTGATGGTGCAACGGCTGTGGAAGATGTTCTCCCTTTGGATGGTCTCTGAAGGATCCACCATTGCACTGAGGATACGCCTAGTGACCAGCACTTCCCCAACATCAGGGTACTCAATGTCACCATATTCTCCTTCTGGTTCATAGTCCTCTTCATCTTGGGACTCATATTCTCCTGCCTCCGTAATCAGCATGACTCGGTTGTTTGGGCACTCCCTTGAGATGTGTCCACGTCTCCTGCACTTGAAACAAGTTATGTCACGTGATCTTTGAGGGTTAGAAGACTTACCAGGCTCTCTCTGGTCATGGGTGGGTTCAGGAGACTTGCTCTTGAACCTTGACTCGATCTCTATGCTTTTGCCTTTGTCTACAGGCTTGGGCATGTTGCTTGGTGCCCAAGGTGTCTTAGGCTTGCTGCGGATGTCTTGGCTCTTACGTTTGATGTGCTGCTCAGCTTGCACAGATAGGTGGAACAAGTCTTTGAAGTCGTTGTAGATTTGCCTTTCCACCTTGTAGCTGATCCTTTCTTGGAGTCCATCCAAGAATTGCGCCATCAATGCTTCTTCATCATCATTGAGCTCCAATCTGTTCCTTAACTTCTCGAACTCTTCATAGTACTCCTCTACTGATCTGGTACCCTGCTTAAGAGTACGAAAACGACGTTGTAAATCCCTATGAAAGTAAGGTGGAACAAACCTTTGTCGCATGAGGTCCTTCATGTCGACCCATGAGTCTACGGGTCTCATTCTCTTCCTCCTTCTGTCAGATACCTCACGATCCCACCAGATGAGGGCATTGTCCGTGAGTTGTGCAACTGCCATTGAGACTCTCCTAGGTCCTGGTTCGTTGTAGTGATCAAAGATATGATCCATTCGCTTCACCCAATCTAGGTAAGCCTCGGGGTCTACTTTTCCTGCAAAACTTGGAGGAGTTAGTTTAACATCAGGATGAATTACCCGGTTGTAGGTGTGTTCATCTCCATCCTCATGACGTCTAGGAGGCATTCTTGGTCTCTGGTGAAGACCATATGGCTCAAAGCCATCATCTTCTGCCTCTGGTTGCCGTGGAGGTCCTCTCTGCCTATGGCGATAGTTATGAGGTTGTGTGTCCTCATCTCCATCTGGTTGAGGTTCCTCCTGTTCGTGCCGTGTCCTAAGGTACTCAGGACCCTGAGGACGGTCTTGCTCAGCTCTCACGTGCCTTATGGCCTGAAATCTTACTGGTCTTTCCACGCACTCCAACCTCTCGCCTATGGATGCGAGTTGTGTTTGGAGTGTGGTGAACATGGCCATCATGGGTTCGGCTACGTCTCTATTCTCCTCTCCCATGGTGTGCTACAAAGAAAGAAGATAATTAGGGTGCTCCTAAATTATTAGGAGGGTTTTCTTTTTATAAGGGTTGAAAAAAATGCAAAAAGGAAAAATCCTAAGGAAAGGAAATTCGACTACAAGAAAAAGGAAACTTCCTAGACAACTTGTGCTTAGCTGTCCAATTCGAAATATCTTGGGTATTTTCCTATTCTCTTTTCTTTCCTTTTTCTTTTCTTTTCTTTTTCTTTTTAATTTACTTAAAATTAATGGAAATAGGAATTAAACAAAAAGGAAAACGTGATTGACAATGCAAAAGTGAATCTAAACCCTAGTGATACACGTAGGAGGCTAGATGCAATCGGTTTGGAGTTTGATGTTGTTTTTTTTATTTTTCTTGAATGCGACTTAAACTAATGCAAGAACTAAAAACAAGACAAGCAAAAGGATAGAAACAACCTGGTTTAGGAGCTTTAAGCTCTGATACCAAAATGATACAGGCCTTGATTCAAGGATGTATGCGCGTGGGCTGTTTGTAGAAGGTTAGGTGAGAAACTCAACCTTAGGCTTCTGAATGGGGGTTTTCTGGTTGGTAAAAGATGGAAGGGTGAAGTGAACCACACGAGGGGTAATGAACCTCGTGATAAATCACAAACTTAGAGCTAGGAGGGCTGGTCTCAACTAGGTTCTAAGCGCACAAGCTTCTTTGAGAGAATAACTTGTAAAGAAAATTCGATCTTTATTAATTAGCAAAAAGGTTGTCGAACTACAATGCTGGAAGGAGCCTTATTAATATGCTCGACAGCTTGACCTTCTAGGGTCGACTCAAACAAAGAAAAGGAAAGTTTACAAAAGTGCACAAAAGGAAAAGATACAAAAGTGCATAACCAAAAAAGGACCTATTCCTAAAATGTTCTTGACTCAAAAATGTAAAGCAACTAGATCCTACCCTGAAAAACAGAAAGAGGCATATATTCGAATGTAAACTTACCTTAACTCACCTCACGGCCAAGAAATGGAAGGTGGCCGTCCTTGTGGCATGCACGCGCCTTGCTCCTAGTCTTCGACTTGGAGTAGGGTTAAATATATTTGGGCCCTGACCTCTCTTGCCACTAAAGCCCAAGTCTCTGATGTTCCTTGTGTTGTTGAGAAGCCTTTGGACTCTAATTTGCTCTTCTGGCCCATTGTCCTTAGCTGCTCTTCCTCTAGGAGCTTGTCGACCCATAAGCTGAATTTGTGGAAGAGTGCTCTTGATCTGCTTCTTGTCATTGCTCCTGGAGGTACCACTGGTGCAGATACTTCTTCTAGGTGCATGTCCTGGAGCTGGTAGCTCATTTGGTCCGAGTCCTCTTGTGTAGAAGTGGAAGTGCGCTTGTACTCGGCTGGATCGGCTGTACCGGCTGGATTGTGTGCGGTACTGGCCAGAATGACTTCAGGACCGGCCAAGTTGATCCCGGAGTCGGCGGTGTCATCAGAGGGACCGGCGGTGTCATTCACATCCCCACCAAGTGTGCCGGAAGCTTGGGCCTCTCCGCCGGCAATGTTGACCGGTCTGGTCCTATAGGTTGAGGGTCCGGCGGTACTGTCTGGTCCGGCAGGCGCGCCAGATGGTCCTGCTGTCTCGGGCAAGCTTCCTGGTCGGCCAGTCTGGTCTCCTGGCTGGATGTACGACCTGATGTCCTCATCACTCTTCAGTAGGTTTTGACCTCAAAATTGGTTCATCTGCTTGGAAAGGGGCTAAGTCAGTTACGTTGAACGTGTTGGACACATTAAAGTCACCTGGGAGCTCGATTCGGTAGGCGTTGTTGTTGATCCTCTCCCGCACTCTGAATGGTCCATCTCCTCTTGGTGCTAGCTTAGAATTCCTTAGGTTGAGGAACCTCTCCTGCCGTAGGTGTAGCCACACCCAATCGCCTGGTTGAAAGATCACCTCCTTTCTTCCCTTGTTAGCATGAGTCACGTACTGCCCGGTCCTCTTCTCCAAGTTTTCTGCTACCTTATGGTGTAACTTCCTTATGAACTCTGCCGTTGATGCTCCGTTGAGGTTGGTCATTTCTGCTGGTGGCAGTGGCGTTTGCTCCAATGGGGTTAGAGGATTGAAGCCGTATACTACTTCAAATGGTGTCTTCTTGGTTGCTGAGTGCACGGCTCGGTTGTAAGCGAACTCTATGAATGACAGGCACTCCACCCAAGTCTTGAGGTTCTTCCCTAGTGTAGTCCCGAGGAGAGTTGATAGTGTCCTGTTGACAACTTCAGTTTGGCCATCGGTTTGAGGATGGCAGGTGGTAGAGAAGAGTAGCTTCGTGCCTAGCTCCCTCCAAAGGGTCCTCCAGAAATGGCTGAGGAACTTGGTGTCCCTGTCTGATACGATGGTCCTTGGCACTCCATGAAGCAGTACTATCTCCCTGAAGAACAGCTCGGCTGTTTGGGAGGCATCATTGACATTGGCACACGGAATGAAGTGTGCCATCTTGGAGAATCTGTCCACCACTACAAAGATTGGATGATCTTGGGCAGTCCTAGAACAAAGTCCATTGATATATCCACCCATGGATGCGTCGGTATGGGCAATGGGAGATACAACCCGTGAGGTTGCACTCGGGACTTTGCCTTCTTTCAAGTGATGCACCTTGCACAATGAGCTTCTACAGTCCTCTTGATGTGTGGCCAGTAGAAGTGCTCCTTGACCACTGCTAGAGTCTTGTCGACACCAAAGTGGCCCATGAGTCCTCCTCCATGAGCTTCTCGGATTATAAGCTCCCTTAATGATCCTTGTGGTATGCACAGCCTTCTCTCTCGGAACAAGAATCCCTCATGGATGTAAAACTTGCCATGACTCCCTGTGCCACACTCCTTGTAGCTCTCAGCAAAGTCAGGATCATCCTTGTATAGGTCCTTGATGTGCTCAAATCCTAGGACCTTTGCCTCCATGGTTGATATCAAGGCAAACCTCCTTGATAGTGCATCGGCTACCACATTGTCTTTGCCCTTCTTGTGCTTGATGACGTACGGGAAGGTCTCTATGAACTCCATCCACCTGGCATGTCTCCTCTTGAGATTGGTTTGCCCTCTGAGGTGTTTGAGAGTTCGTGATCAGTGTGGATCACAAACTCCTTGGACAGCAAGTAATGCTGCCAAGTCTCCAATGCTCGGACAAGGGCATAAAGCTCCTTGTCATAAGTGGGGTAGTTCAGTGAGGCACCACCTAGCTTCTCACTAAAGTATGCCACTGGTCTCCCTCCTTGTGTTAGCACTGCTCCTATGCCTATTCCAGAGGCATCACACTCCACTTCAAACGTCTTGTTGAAGTTGGGCAGGACTAGTACTGGTGCATGTGTAAGGCTGTTCTTCAAGGCCTGGAATGCCTTCTCCTAAGCTTCTCCCCAGCTGAATCCTACGTTCTTCTTTACTACTGCCATCAATGGTGAGGCAATACTGCTGAAGTTGGGCACGAATCTGCTATAGAAGCTGGCCAGTCCGTGGAAGCTCCTTACTTGGCTGATGTTGCCTGGTGTTGGCCATTCTTGTATGGCTCGAATCTTCTCTTCATCAACTTGTAGGCCCTGTGAACTTACAACAAAACCTAAAAAGACAAGTTTATTAGTACAAAAGATGCACTTCTTGAGATTGGCATAAAGCTCTTCTTGTCGAAGGGTTTTAAGTACCATCTCAAGATGTGTGAGGTGTTCCCGTAGGCACTTACTATAAACTAATATATCATCAAAGTAAACCACTACAAACTTACTGATGTACGCCCTAAGAACTTGGTTCATAAGGCGCATGAAGGTGCTTGGGGCATTAGTCAAGCCGAATGGCATGACTGTCCACTCGTATAGCCCTTGCTTTGTCTTGAAAACAGTCTTCCATTCATCACCTTCCTTCATCCTGACCTGGTGGTATCCACTCTTGAGGTCTATCTTGGAGAAGACCGTGGCTCCACTCAGCTCATCTAGCATGTCATCCAGCCGTGGTATTGGGTGCCGGTACTTGACAGTGATGTTGTTGATGGCTCGGTAGTCCACGCACATTCGCCAAGTCCCATCTTTCTTGGGCACTAGTAGCACTGGTACGGCACATGGACTGAGGCTCTCTCGAACATATCCTTTCTCCAGGAGCTCCTTGACTTGCTTCTCAAGCTCCTTGGGCTCCTCTGGACTCATTCGGTAGGCTGGCCGGTTGGGCAGGGCTGCTCCGGGCACTAGATCGATCTGGTGTTCTATGCCACGTAAAGGAGGCAAGTCTGCTGGTATCTCCTCTGGAAACACATCCTGGAACTTGTTGAGGAGAGTTGCTACTTCAGGAGGTAGCTCTACCTGTTCTTTTTCTACATTCAACACTTCTTTGAAAACCATTAGTAGCATTAGATCCTTCGAGGCTAAAGCTCTCCGGACATGACTCAGTTGAATAAGAAAGTTAGATTTAATGAGCTTCTTTTCCTTACTCATTTGCTGTTGAAGCTCATGTACCTGGGCAGGTGTAAGAGGAGCTAGGCTGACCTCTCTCTTGTCATGCACGAAAGTGTAGAGATTGGTTCGGCCATCATGCCTGGTCTCCTTGTCAAACTGCCATGGCCTTCCTAGTAGAAGATGGCCAGCTTGCATGGGCACCACGTCGCACACGACTTGGTCTTGGTACTTGCCCACATTGAATGGCATAGTGACCTGCTCATGGATCTTGAGCTCCACTTTGTCATCCAGCCATCTCAGTCTATATGGTCGAGGATGCCTTGTCTTCTCTAGACCTAGCTTATCAACCATATATGCACTAGCAACGTTAGTGCAAGAACCACCATCTATGATGAGGTTACATACCTTGCCCTTGATGGTGCAACGGCTGTGGAAGATGTTCTCCCTTTGGATGGTCTCGGAAGGATCCACCATTGCACTGAGGATGCGTCTAGTGACCAGCACTTCCCCCATATCAGGGTACTCAATGTCACCATACTCATCTTCTGGTTCATAGTCCTCTTCATCTTGGGACTCATATTCTCCAGCCTCTGTAATCAGCATGACCTGGTTGTTTGGGCACTCCCTTGAGATGTGTCCACGACCTCTACACTTGAAACAAGTGATGTCACGTGATCTCTGAGGGTTAGAAGACTTACTAGGCTCTCTCTGGTCACGGATGGGTTCAGTAGGCTTGCTCTTGAACCTTGACTCAATCTCTATGCTCTTGCCTTTATCTACGGGCTTGGGCATGTTGCTTGGTGCCCAAGGTATCTTAGGCTTGCTGCGGATGTCTTGGCTCTTACGTTTGATGTGCTGCTCAGCCTAGACATATAGGTGGAACAAGTCTTTGAAGTCATTGTAGATTTGCCTTTCCACCTTGCGGCTGATTCTTTCTTAGAGTCCATCCAAGAATTGTGCCATCAATGCTTCTTCATCATCATTGAGCTCCAGTCTGTATCTTAGCTTCTCGAACTCTTCATAGTACTCCTCTACTGATCTAGTACCCTGCTTAAGAGTACGAAAACGACGTTGCAAGTCTCTATGAAAGTAAGGTGGAACAAACCTTTGTCGCATGAGGTCTTTCATGTCGACCCATGAGTCTATGGACCTCATTCTTTTCCTCCTTCTGTCAGACACCTCACGATCCCACCAGATGAGGGTATTGTCCATGAGTTGTTCTACTGCCATTGAGACTCTCCTAGGCCCTGGTTAGTTGTAATGATCAAAGATATGATCCATTCTTCTCTTCCAATCTAGGTAAGCCTCAGGGTCTACTTTTCCTGCAAAACTTGGAGGAGTTAGCTGAACATCAGGATGAGTTACCCGGTTGTAGGCGTGTTCATCTCCATCCTCATGATGTCTAGGAGGCATCCTTGGTCTCTGGTGAAGACCATATGGCTCGAAGCCATCATCCTCTGGCTCTGGTTGCCGTGGAGGTCCTCTCGGCCTAGGGTGATAGTCATGAGGTTGCACGTCCTCATCTCCTTCTGGCTAGGGCTCCTCCTATTCGTGCCGTGTCCTAAGGTGCTCAGGACCCTCAGCATAGCCTTGCTCAGCCCTCACGTGCCTTATAGCCTGGAATCTCACCGGTCTCTCCACGCGCTCCAACCTCTCGCCGATTGATGCAAGTTGCGTTTGGAGTGTGGTGAACATGGCCATCATGGCCTCGGTTGCATCTCTATTTTCTTCTCCCATTGTGTACTACAAGGAAGAAAACAAGTTATCCTGCTCCTAAAATCGATTAGGAGGATGCTTATATAGAGAATTCAAAAAAATATGCAAAAAGGAAAATCTAAAAAAGGAAAGATTTGAAAAAAAATGGAAGATTTGAAAAATGAAAACTTTCTTGACAACTTGTGCTAGCTGTCCAATTCGAATTTTTTTGGTATTTTTCCTATTTTCTTTTTTTTCTTTTTAATTTAACTTAAAAATAATAGAAATATGATTTAAAAAAAAAAGGAAAACGTGAATGGCAATGCAAAAGTGAATCTAAACCCTAGTGATACACGTAGGAGCTAGATGCACTCGGTTTGGAGTCTGATGTTATTTTTTTATTTTTCTTGAATGAAACTTAAACTAATGCAAGAACTAGAAACAAAACAAGCTAAAGGATAGAAAAAGCCTGGTTTAGGAGCTTTAAACTCTGATACCAAAATGATACAAGCCTCGATTCAAGGCTTATATGCGCGTGGGCTGTTTGGAGAAGGTTAGGTGAGAATCTCGACCTTAGACTTCTTAGATAGGGGGTTTTGGGTTGCTATTCGATGGAGGGGTGAAGTGAACCACACGAGGGGTGATGAACCTCGTGATAAATCACAAACTTAGAGCTAGGAGGGCTGGTCTCAACCAGGTTCTAAGCGCATAAGCTTCTTTGAGAGAAAAACTTGTAAAGAGAAAATTCGCACTTTATTAATATCAAAAAGGTTGTCGAACTACAATGTTGGAAGGAGCCTTATTAATATGCTC
Organism: Pugionium cornutum; assembly: GCA_018901935.1. NCBI lineage: Eukaryota > Viridiplantae > Streptophyta > Magnoliopsida > Brassicales > Brassicaceae > Pugionium > Pugionium cornutum. Next base: position 39,505,744 of record CM032162.1, on the reverse strand, counting down.
GACAGTTTGACCTTCTAGGGTCGACTCAAATAAAGAAAAGGAAAGTTTACAAAAGTGCACAAATGGAAAAGATACAAAAGTGCATAACCAAAAAAGGACCTATTCCTAAAATGTTCTTGACTCAAAAATGTAAACAATCTAGATCCTACCCTGCAAAACAGAAAGAGGCATATATTCGAATTGAAACTTACCTTACTTACCTCACGGCCAAGAAATGGAAGGTGGCCGTCCTTGTGGCATGCACGCGCCTTGCTCCTAGTCTTCGACTTGGAGTAGGGTTAGGAATCTTTGGGCCCTGACCTCTCTTGCCACTAAAGCCCAAGTCTCTGAGGTCCCTTGCATTGTTGAGAAGCCTTTGGACTCTTCTTTGCACTTCTGGCCCATTGACCTTAGTCGATCTTCCTCTAAGAGCTTGTCGACCCATAAGCTGAACTTATGGAAGAGTGCTCTTGATCTGCTCCTTTTCATTGCTCCTGGTGGCACTACTGGTGTGGAGACTTCCTCTAGATGCATCTCCTGAAGCTGGTAGCTTATCTGGTCCGAGTTCCCTTGTGTAGAAGTTGAAATGCTCATGTACTCGGCTGGATCGGCTGTACCGGCTGGACTGTGCGATGTACTGGCCGGATTACCTTCAGGACCGGCCAAGTTGATCCCGGAGTCGGCGGCATCACCAAGGGGACCGGCGGTGTCATCCACGTCGCCACCAAGTGTACCGGAAGCTTCGGCCTCTCTGTCGGCAATGCTGATCAGTCTGGTCCTATTGGTCGAGGGTCCGGCGGTACTGCTTGGGCCGGCAGACGTGCCAAATGACCCGGCTGTCTCGGGCAAGCTTCCTGGTCGGCCAGTCTGGTCTCCTGGCTGGACATACGACCTGATGTCCTCATCATCCTCCCACATCTGTTTCTTCCTTTTCGGTTAGATGTTTGTATAATACTGCTTCATGGAACACAACATCTCTAGAAATGACGCATGTTCTATCATCCAACAACCAAATCTTATAACTTTTCACACCTGTAGGATACCCCAGAAATATGCCTTTCTTTGCTCTTGGTTTTAACTTCCCCTGATCAACATGAACATAAGCCACATAACCAAATCGTCTCAATATTGAGTAGTCTGGAACACAACCTGTCCATCTCTCCTCAGGAATCTCAAAATTGATAGAAGTACTAGGGCTTCTGTTAATCAAGAAGACTGCAGTCGCAACTGCCTCTGCCCAATATTGTTTTTCTAAACCGGATTCACTTAAAATGCTTCTAACCTTGTTCATGATTGATCTATTCATTCTCTCTGCTACACCATTTTGTTGAGGAGTGTAGGCACATGTCCTATGCCTTAGAATCCCCTTCTGTTTGCAGTATGCATCGAATTCATGATTGCAAAACTCAAGACCATTATATGTCCTCAGAACCTTTATATTTCTTCCTTGTTGGTTTTCATTCAGAGTTAGCCATTCAACAAACATTCTGAATGCCTCATCTTTGGTTCTGAGAAAAGAAATCCAGGTCCTCCTAGTGTAATCATCTATAAACGTGATAAAGTACTGGCACTTACCTAAGGACAAAGGAGCTGATGGAGATCCCCACAAATCCGAATGGATGTAATCCAATTTCTCTTTTGTTACGTGTTTAGCTGACCCAAAACTCACTCTGTGTGTCTTCCCATAGACACAGTCCTCACATAAAGGAGCATCTTTTGCATTTACACCCACCAGATGACCTCTTCTCACCAGCATTTCCAAACCTTTTGATCCAATATGTCCCATTCTGCTATGCCACAGTGTTGCATTGTTCTGCAACCTCTCTGAGATGTTTACTTCTCACGTGTAGGTAGTTCCATCTAAGAAGTACAAAGTATCCTTCTTCCTTCCTTGAAGCAATAACTGATTATCCTTCATGATTCTTAGCACTCCCTTCTTTGATTCAAACCAGCATCCACGATCCTCTAAAGTACCCAATGATATTAGGTTCTTAGACATATCTGGAATGTATCTGACCTGTGTAAGCAGAATAGTAGATCCATCTTCATTTACTATCCTTACACTTCCACTTCCCTTCACGGTTGAGGTAGTATCATTTCCCATGATCACCTTCCCTGTGTTAGTTTCTGAGAAATCCAGCAACCAGTCTTTTCTGCAAGTCACGTGAAAGGAACATCCAGCGTCAAGAATCCAGGAACTTGAGTTGCTTTTCTCAGTACTTAACAATGCCTCTGATGCTACTAAGGTTGCTGCATCTGTTATATTTGAGGATTCTCCTTTTTCAGAAGTAGTATCTCTTGACTTGTTTCTCTCCTTCCATATATAACATTGCTTCTTGTAATGCCCTTCCTTTCCACATATCCAGGTCTTAGCTCTATTTCTTGATTTGATCTGGCTTTTCCTTTTCCTTTATCAAAGTTTCTTGAATTTTTATCCATAGATCTACCTCTTTCCTGTGTATATAACACCTCTGAGGTTGCTTTCTGCTGTTTTCCAGTTACTCCGAGTTCTAAACTCTTTGATCTGATAGCTACATGAATGTAATCAAGTGTGAGAGTTGTCTTGCAATACTTCAACGTCTCCATAACTTGATCAAACTGTCTTGGAAATGACATTAACAGGATGATTGCCTGGTCTTCCTCTGAGACCGTAACTTTCACATTTTCCAGATCAGCAATGAGTTTAGAAAAGTCATCCATGTTACCTTCTACGGACAAGTTATCATTCATCTTCTAGCCGTGAAGACGTTGCTTCAAGTAAATTCGATTTGGCAATGACTTTGCCATGTATAACGTGTCCAAGATGTTGATCATCTGAGCAGCTGATCTTTCTTTTATGATCTTTCTTAGCACATTATCGGTCACACTCAAGATAATCGTGGATTTGGCTTTTCCTCTTTTTTCTTTTAAGAGTTTATCTTGAGCTTTGTCTTGACCAGTTACAGGAGTGACTGTTTCTCCTTCTGCTCCAGCTGTAGAATCCCCTATCTCTGATTCTTCTTCTTCAGCTAGTCCTTCTAATAAACCCATCATCTCCAAATGTGCTAAAAGTTTTTCTTTCCATAGTGTGTAGTCACCCTCACCATCAAACTTGTCCATGTCTAGTTTCCCGGTAGTCATTTTCTTTCTACTTTCAATCACAAGAAGAAAAAGACGTACCTTTCTAATCCCGGTTTCTCTGATACCAATATTTGTTAGGAATTCTTCCCAACACTTTGAGACAATTGACAGTTTAACTTGTTGTTCTTCTCACTCTCTCTCCCTCACTGTTTTGAGTGTTTGTTTATGAGTTTGTTTACGAGTTTATTTGTGAAAATAAGAACAGAACACACACCGATTTTACGAGTTCAGGTTTCAGTCTTGAAACCCTACGTCTCGCCGAGAGGATCTCGGAATCCACTAAGAAAACTTCTGCTCAAAACCGAGCACTTACAACCTTAGTTCTTCCTCTGTTTTCTCACAATCTCTCTGTTTTTATTAAAACAGAACATACCCACCTATATATCAACGAACTCAACGACATAGAGACACACTCATTTAACTGCTGGCCGTGCTCAGGTCCTTTCTGCAGTTTACACTCGTACACCTGTGAGAAGCAGCCTTCATGGTTGACTTCTCTCTTTTTGCAACACGATGCTCTGTTCGTCGTCCTTTGTTCCTGATTTTAGGTGCTGAAAACGAGGCTTGGTCGGGAGAGTGAGTTTCTTCACTCGAGTGGGCTTCTCATAAACTTGTTCTTGGCCCACTAAGTATAATGAACCACTTTGTTCACAATACAACCTATATTCACCACCATGTCCCCAACAGATTTAAATGAATGTATGTGACGACTGAAATCATACCTTGACATCGGCATCTGCATCAGCATTTCTTACAGCCATGAATTTGACAGAGCATCTGCAGAATTGCATTCCAAATTGATATCTAACCCAAGTTATACGATATTAAAAAGGTAACTGGCAAAACAAATATGTTGTGTTAGCCTCTAAAATACAATTTATGTGTTCATAAATTAAGTTAACCAATAACTGATACAAACCTCACTGACCGGCTTGCCTCCGATAAACTTTTTTAGCTTAAGCCTGGTCGTGATAGCTTCTAGGGTTACGACCAAGGTGTGTCCACTCATGTTCTTATAATCACACAGTAAATATGGTGACCGCGTCATAGTACATCAGTAGAAATGGCATATTCATATGGTGGTGAGTTATACAGTAATTATAGTGTAATGGGAGATTTGTCCGTGTAATTATCCGATAACACCAAAAGTTAAAGATGTCGCTTTTTTATGTGAACTTGGTATCTTATTATGATGATGGTGGTTAGATGCAGTGAGAATTCTCCCTCATCACAGTCAGGTTTGTTTGAATTCCGCTGTCATTCCCATGAAGTTTCCCTTTGGATAGTTTTAGGCTGAGGTGTCTAAAAACTCAGTAATGTTAGAGATAATAGCATCCTACAGCAATTTTGTTGTCTAGCACAGCAATTATTGATCCCTACATGCATAAGACTGCTTGTTTCATATTTTTAACCACCAAAAAAACAATTTGATAGGGCAATGGGTTAGGGACTGGCAGATGTTCCCCTTACCATTATAACTCAATCGGTTTCCTTCGGTTTCCTTGATTTTTTCTTTAGTTTCTCCTCTCTCATAGCATCAATTTCGAGTGCGGTAATACCACCACGGAACATATCGTTTGTAAAATCAAAATCCATAAATAAGTTTTTCGCATCTTCATCATCATCATACCACATCAATTCTTCTTCGTCAATCTCTGCATCATCATCTTCTTCAACCGATTGCACTGTTTTTTACAGTGATAAACATAAAGATATAACGATTTTTATAACCCATACGTTAGGTTTTGGACAGTAATCCTTTGATTTAAGTGACATGTGATGCAAATATAGTATAAAATATTTTGATATATAACTTCCTGAATATATATAAAGACTATTCTTTATATATTGATAGAAAGGATAATAATTAATATATAACGGGTACCTAGCTTTGATATCAAGCCCCCTCACATATCCTTGCTAATGATGGCAAGGTTTGTAGTCTTAGTGGACTCCTCGTCCGACTCCGTGTCATAATCAAAATATTTGGACGTAGATATAGGTGTTTCGGTACAACAGGGGCATCCTCCACTAACACAAGCTGTAGTCGATGAAAAAACATCTAACAGATATAGAGAATATTGTAACAACGCAAGAGGATCTTTATCTTTGATTGTGGATATATTCATATCGCAAGCAGCACGACCCCCAGAGTAGTAGAAAAAATGTAGACATGAAACACAACAGTTTTGAATGGAAAGGTTGGGTATGTGGAATGTGGGAAAAAGTACACCAGCAACGAGATCAAGATAGGAAAGCTTCATCCCTTGTCTCTTTGTCCTCAACAACGTTTTTCTCCAACATAGACGCAACACGGTCTACTATGATATTTTCCATGTTGGGTTACGAGTATGGGCGTGTATCACCATTCATCTTCCTCTTGCTAGTCTTCTTTGTTTTTTGGGTAGTTGCCAAAAGGTAGTCCAGTGACAATAGCAAACTCTCACTAAGTACCTGATAGGTTTCTCACCAAAAAGAAACTATATCTCATGTTTTTTCTTGACTTAGAGCTTCGTTGTGAACATGAAATGGTCCAATCTGCCACAATATCTCGGCTTCTCGCATATGGCTATAATTTTTGAAATGGCAAATTTTAATTTCTTCACATTCATCTTCATCGAGTACGCCAAGAATTTTTTCCTTACTTTGAAACATATGATACAGATTGAATCTTTTGCCTTCTTGTTTTTCTCCGGTGACAAACAACCTTGATGGTGAAATCTTATTTGTGTTATGAAATAACACCACATACAAGATTAAAATTAAAGTAATTTTAACTCTTATCCATAAAACCATAAAAATATTATTACAAATATCAAAGGGATTCCCTTTAAAATTTTAATTAAACAACAAATTTGCACATATCCATTGAAGAATTGAGTTAGTTCGTTAGAACTTACATTTGCGGGTCTTAGATATTAGAAATTAAAAAAATAGAAACGGTGTTTTTTCTTCAGCGGGAATTCGAATAATAATTAGTACAAACAAAAATCAAAATTGATAGATAAATTATTTCGTAATAGACGAAAAGACTTGAAATCTGATAATAAAATGAAACAAGAAAAAATGCCGTTCAAATATGAGTTGGACCGAAAATTGCAAAAATCGATTAAATAAATAAGTTATGGCGTTAATATTTACAGTTGTTGATGTTGGTGTTTGGAAGATTTTTACGGTTATGAAAAAAGAGAATATATATTGAAAGTAATGAACTTTTTATTAACTTGATTGTATTACGCTCAAAAACTTGATGATTGTAAAGATTAGACTCGATCTCTATTTATACATAACAAAAAGACACAATTTGAAACAACGCGACTTTTTACTTGAAAAGACGCGACTCTACACTTGAAAGGACACGACTCTTTACTTGAAAGGACATGACTCTTTACTTGAAAGGACACGACTCTTTACTTGAAAGGACACGACTCTTTACTTGAAAGGACACGACTCTTTACTTGAAAGGTCACAACTATTTGTGTTGAACCAACACGACTGTATAAGTGAAAAGACACAACTTTACGAATTGATAATTCGTGACTCTTAATTATTAACTAACTTATATAAATGTGACTTTATATTATACGAGATTTGATTATACTTTAACACTCCCCCTTAATCATATCTCGGCTTCACTCCAAGCTTTCTTCTAAGATCTTCAAATCTTGAAACGTTTAATGCCTTTGTGAAGATATCTGCGAGTTGATCTTCGCCTTTGCAATACTCTAGTTGAATGAGTCCTTTGTGCTCGGCTTCACGTACAAAATGATACTTGATCTCTATGTGTTTTGTTCTTCTATGTTGTACCGGATTCCTTCCAATTGCTATTGCCGACTTGTTGTCACATAAGATGGGGATGCCTTCTTTAAACTTTAATCCAAAATCCTCCAAAAGTCTTTGTAACCATATGGTTTGGTTTGTCGCTGCACATATGGCGATATACTCTGCCTCTGCCGTTGATTGAGCCACTGTTTGTTGTTTACTTGACTGCCAACAAAACATAGCCGATCCAAGACTAAAAGCATAACCTGATGTGCTTTTCTTGTCTTCGGTAGAACCACCCCAATCGCTGTCCGAGTAGCCTATTAATCTTGGTGTCTCCACGCTTGTAAAAAATACTCCAAAATTTGACGTTCCTTTTGACGTATCTTAACACCCTTTTGGCTTCTTGATAGTGCTTCACACGGGGTGATGACATGTATCTTGAGAGATAGGAGCTTGCGTACATTATATCAGGTCTTGATGCACATAAATATAAGAGCCCTCCAACAATGCTCCTATACTTAGTCGGATCTCCAAAGTCTTTGTCATCTTCTACTCCTTTTCCTTGTTATGTAAGTGGAGTGCTTACACTCTTGCTTTCTTTCATTCCAAACTTATTAATAAGTTTGTTTGCATATTTTTCTTGTGAAAGAAAAATACCGTGATCATCTTGAATTATTTCCATCCCAAGAAAATAATTCAACAATCCAAGATCCGTCATCTCGGATTCATTCTTCATATTTTCCTTGAATGTGTTGATGAGATGAACATTGCTCCCTGTGATGATGATATCATCAACGTATAAGCTAACGATCAACACATCTTTTCCTTGCTTCATAATATACAAAGCCGCATCATTCATACTTCTATCAAAACCGTTTTGAATGAAGTATGAGTCTATTCTTCCATACCATGCCCGTGAGGCTTGCTTCAAACCATATAAGGCTTTGTATAGCCTGAACACCTTTTCTTCCTTTCCTTCAATCACAAAACCAGGTGGTTGTGTGACATAAACCTCTTCTTTTAGTTCTCCATTTAAAAAGGCTGATTTGACGTCCATTTGATACAATTTCCACTTCATTTGAGCCGCATATGCAAGTATGGCTCGTATTGTATCATGTCTTGATACTGGGGCAAATGTCTCAAGATAGTCAACTCCATATTCTTGAGAAAAACCTCTTGCAACTAGTCTCGCCTTGTGTTTAATAGGATTGCCGCTCGCATCCGTTTTAATCTTATAGATCCACTTCACGCTTATTACATTTTTCTTCTCCGGCTTGTCTACTAGTTTCCATGTCTTGTTCTTCTCAATCATTTCTATTTCTTCATTCATGGCTTTTCTCCACTCTTTACTGACACAAGCTTCATTGTAAGTTTTTGGTTCTTCATTTGTGAGAAGGCAAGCTTCTATTATTTGAGCCACTTCTTCAACCTCCACTCTTGGTGCTATTCGCATGATTTCACTTATTGACTTGTATTTCTTTGGTGGTTCAGAAGTTTCTCCTTCTTCATTGTTATCATGGTCACCATCTTGAAAAGAAACAGGACTGGAGATTTTTTCGGTTTGATCTCTTGATTCTTGTAGGTCATTCATAGATAAAACAACAGTCTTCTTGACTTCTTCTTTTCTATCCCAATCCCACTTCTTATTTTCTTCAAACTCAACATCTCTTGATACTTCAATCTTCTCATTCTCCAAGATGAGAACTCTATAGCCTCTGGATTGATTGCTATAGCCGATAAGGATTCCACGTTTTGACTTAGCGTCTAATTTTCTCCTTTTTTGATCGGCAATATGCACGTAGCATATGCTCCCAAATATTTTCAAGTGTGATACATTTGGCTTGTGTCCACCCCACTTCTCTATAGGTGTCACATCCTCTTCAATTGCCTTTGATGGTAGACGGTTTTGTAAGTAAGCCGCGGTGTATACCGCTTCTGCCCATAACTTGAGTGGTAAGCCTTGCTCAACAAGCATTGTTCTCGCCATCTCCACCAAGGATCTATTCTTGTGTTCTGCTGCCCCATTTTGTTGTGGTGAATAAGGCAATGTAACTTGCCTATTGATTCCTTCTTTTTCACAAAAATGGTTAAATTCTTGTGAAGTGAACTCACCACCTCCATCAGATCTTAACGTCTTGATGGTACAATCTGATTGTTTTTCGATCATCGCTTTGAACTTCTTGAACATTAAGAAGGTCTCAGATTTTTGTTTTAGGAAGTATACCCAACACATGTGAGTATAGTCATCCAAAAACAACAGAAAGTAACGGCTTCCATCAAGCGATTTGTGTTGCATCGGTCCACATATATCCGTATGCATAATCTCAAGCTTTTCTCTTGTCTTAGTTTGAGATTCTTTTGGAAAACTTTTGCGTGATTGCTTTCCAAGATTACATGCCTCACATACTTCTTTGTTGACTTTAAACTTTGGTAACCCATTTACCAAATTTTTGTCTTGCATTTGTTGCAACCGTGTGTTGCCTACATGACCAAGTCTCTTGTGCCATGTTTCTATTTCCTCTTGTTCACTTGTATTCATAGCTTCTTCTTGAACTGAACTTAACTTGATTCTGAAGCTCTTTTGAGTCATTGGAATATCCATAATCTTCTTGCCATTTGCATCTACAATGATGCATTTCTTGTCTTTAAAACATACTTGATAGCCGTTTGAAATAATTTGAGGAACGCTCAACAAATTTTTCTCCAAACTAGGTACCAAGAAAACGTTTTTGATGACTTTCTTGTCGTAACTTGTCATGACGGTAATATCTCCTTTACCGGCTGTCATTACTATTTCTCCGTTTCCGACTTTGATCGGAACCTTGATACTTTTATCGATCTTAGAAAAGTATCTCTCATCTTTCGTCATATGATTAGTGCATCCACTGTCTACTAACCAAATGTCTTCTCTTAATGTTGTTATTGCTTCTTCACTTGCATTAAACAACATGTGGTCTTCACCCAAATCTTCCTCTTCGAGACTTACATGCGCTCTTTCCTTTTTCTTTGAGCGACACACATTTGAGTAGTGGCCAATTTTACCACAATTGTAACACTCCTTGTTACTTCTTTTATTCTTTTCATGATTGTTTTCTTTCGGTTTCTTCCAACACTCATTTTCGGTGTGATTGCTTTTCTGGCAAAACTCACACCACTTCTTGCCTTGAATAACACGTCTCTTGGTGTTATCTCGTTTGAAACCGGATTTGGTTCCATTTGAACGAGCATTAAATGCTCCTTCATTAGTGTTTTCTTCTCTTGCAGCCATTCTTGCTTCATGTGCTTTCAAAATACCGATTAGCTCTGTCATTGTTAGTGAAGTCAAATCACGAGTTTGCTCCAAAACGCTAACAATGCTATCGAACTTGGCTGGGAGAGAGATGAGTATCTTCTGTATGAGTTGATAGTTGGTTTTCTTCTCGCCATGATAAGTTAATTGATGCTCCAAAACAATTAACTTATCGGTGAATGTCTTAATATCTTCGTTATAATACATCTTTAGATTTTCGTACTCCCTACGCAACGATTGAAGTTTAACCAATCTGACTTGAGGAGAACCTTGATACTCATCCTTCAATACGTCCCATGCCTCTTTTGATGTTGATGATGCCGCAATGCATGAGAATATTTGATCAGTCACGGCAGTTTGCAAAATTTGCAATGCCATCGTATCATTTGACATCGCTTCTTCTCTAAGCGATTTTGCCCTTGCTGTTTCAGGGGTTTCTTGTTCTTGTACCGGTTCGAACAGGACGTCTTCTTCAACCACGGACCATAATTTTCTAGTCCTTAGAATGGTTGTCATCTTAATGCTCCAGAAGTCGTACTTCTCCCCATCGAATATAGGGATCACTTGATGTGAAGAGCCTTGCATAGTCTCGGCTTATTTTGTGATTAACTTATGTGATATCTTCTTGTTGCTTTTGTTCTTGCGATGAGTTGTAAACTAGTGCTTTCTCTTTTGTCCTCTTCAATCGTAAAGCTCTGATACCATGTTGGTGTTTGGAAGATTTTTACGGTTATGAAAAAAGAGAATATATATTGAAAGTAATGAACTTTTTATTAACTTGATTGTATTACGCTCAAAAACTTGATGATTGTAAAGATTAGACTCGATCTCTATTTATACATAACAAAAAGACACAATTTGAAACAACGCGACTTTTTACTTGAAAAGACGCGACTCTACACTTGAAAGGACACGACTCTTTACTTGAAAGGACATGACTCTTTACTTGAAAGGACACGACTCTTTACTTGAAAGGACACGACTCTTTACTTGAAAGGTCACAACTATTTGTGTTGAACCAACACGACTGTATAAGTGAAAAGACACAACTTTACGAATTGATAATTCGTGACTCTTAATTATTAACTAACTTATATAAATGTGACTTTATATTATACGAGATTTGATTATACTTTAACAGTTGATCACACAAGCATGGTCATAAAGAAACTGTTAGAAGTTATGATATATAACAATGAGTTTTCTTGACGGATAATCAGAAAATAAATCAGTAATAACAAAAAACCGTCCATATTGAGATGGTGAAGGGTGGGCTTCAATTTGTAGAAAAAAATGAAAAAAACTCTGGTTATCCTGTAGTTAGAAAAAGAACTAAAAAAAGAAAAAATGTAGTGAGACTTTGATTTTTCGTCGTCGTAGTAAATAGGAGAGAAAATAAAATTTCTTTGTTCGTCTTAAAAAAATAGAAGTTAATTAACTGTTACACGTTCACTAAAAAAATCTTTTTGTAGGAGAGCATTCATTAAAAAAATAGAGAAGTTTAATACAAAGGCGGAAAAAAAATTATAATAACTTGGTCTCGGGTCCGGGCATCCACCATTATATTCACAATGATTGAGTCTCACTACCAGGTGTTCTGCCTGTGGCTTCTCGGAGTATTCATGTTTGGCATATGCTTGCTTTGACCGAGATCATTGGAGATGATTCATTACTACAATTGGGTGGCAGAACTTTAGGCCATCCTTGGGGAAATGCACCGGGTGCCGTAGCGAACCGAGTAGCTCCAGAAGCATGTGTACAAGCTCGTAATGAGGGACATGATCTTGCAGTTGAGAGTAATGAAATTTTTGGTGAGACTTGCAAATAGAGTCCTGAACTAGATGTTGCTTGTGAAGTATGGAAGGAAATCAGATTTAACTTCTCAACCATCGATAAATTAGATGGCCAAACGTAGATAAATTAGATTAATAATTCACATTCGTTTTATTAGTTTAATTACAATTAAATTCGACTCAATCTTTCAATAAAAAAGGATTGAGCTGAGTTTATCTATTATATATACTATTTTTGATAGTTACATACTTATCTAGATATAAAAAATCTAGAAAAAAGGATTAAAAATAACTATAATTTTGTATTGTAGTGTTCTGTTCACAAGAAATCCTATAAGAAATATGGATTCTTAGGATTGTTGTATTGTTTTTTTAAGTTTCATATTAGGGCTTGAACCAAGTATGCCCACGTGTTGAATAAATCAGACAAGGCAGAGTTCCTTTACAAACAATTGAAACTAAAATTGATTATTGTTCCTATACAATTCAAACTATTTATGGAGTTTTAGGAATAAAAATTTGGATATTCGTAGATGAAGAATAAAAAAACTATTTGTCTTTACATTTGATCCAATGATAAAAAAACTAAAATTATGTAGTATAACACTATAACAGTAATAAAAAAAATTGGAGTCTTCTTTTTTATGTTTAAGAAAAAAATCAGGATAGAGCCAGATCGAAATGTTTGCTAGATAAACATCATGTAATAAGAGTAGTAGTTATGAACTCTGTCGACCATCCCGATGGAGGTGGTGAAGGAAGAGCTCCAATTGGTATAAAAAACCTCTAATCCCCTGGGGTTATCCTGCACTTGGAAGAAAAACTAGAAAAAGAAATAGTGAGATTTTGATTCATCGTCACTGTAATAAATAGAAGAGAAAATATAATTTCTTTCTTTATCTTAAAAAAAATAAGAGTTAATTAACATTGAAATGTTCACTCAAAAAAAATCTTTTTGTAACAAAGCATTTATTAAGATAAATAGAGAAGTTAATACAAAGGCGAAAAATAAATCATAATAATTTGGTCCCAGACATCCACCATTATACTCACAACGATTGGCCATACTATCGCTATCCATAATTATAAATTTATATTTTCTTTATGTATTTTTCACATTTACAATTTATATTTTCAATATTAGGTAAGTACTAACTATTATAGGTGGTAAAATATAAACAAAATCATAATTCTGTTGATGTAAATTTATGAAACATATGAATTGTATATAAGAGGTATAAGCTTAAGAGAATGTGTTAAGTATTTTAGGTAAATAATATGTAAATTTGTTAAATGTGTAAATTGTTGTTGTTTACTTAGTAAATGAAATTTATAAAATTCATAATGATGTTAACAATTTTATAGAATTCAAAATTTTCACCAAGTTTTTATAATTTAGAGTTTAGAGTATTATTTGTCACTAATTTGCCACCACATTGGCCCCACATAACAACATTGTTGATGTGTTCGCAAATTGGTCAAAAAAAATTGTGACCAATTTGCAACCACACTTTATTTTTTATGCGTGGTCACAAATTGGTCACATTTGCGACCACACCAATATTTTAAAAGTGGTCGCAAATTGGTTATAATTTATGCGACTAATTTGTGATCATCCCTAACTTTTCAATGGTGGTCGCAAATCAGTTGCAAATTTGCAATTGATTTACGGCTGAATTGCGATTACCAATTAATTTGGTGGGAGTTTGAAAGTTTTCAGAAAATTCAACTCTCACCAAATTAATTAGTGGTCGTAAACCAGTCGTAAATTTATGACTGATTTGCCACCACGTATTTAATTGTGTATTTTGCTACTGATTTACGACCACATACGTGGTCGCAAAGTTTTTATTTATATACATGATTCTTTCCCCCATCATTTTCACACTTCAAACATCCAAACATCCAAAACCTCTCAAAAACTTAAATCTTTCTCAACCAGAAAACCCAAAACCCACATACCCAATGGCAAGTAGCGGTAGGTCGTTGAGAGATCGTGGAAACGCCATCTTCCGACAATGGTAACTCATCGGCCTCTTCGAAACCCTTCAGCTGCCGCTTATAGCGGAATCCGCCTACCGCCCCAATATACCTTCACTCCTCACATGGTTTCTGAAACCGAACCGTCTAATCGGTTTCAGGAATCGAAAGAGCATGAAAAGGAAGAGGTTATGCCTTCTGAAACGGAAACAGAGGAACAAATTATCACCTTAGATAGTTGGTTACAAATCCCAAGACGAGACCAGTACTTGACAGTGTTGTCTCCAGTGCTAGCACCAAACACAACCTCGTAAGCATTTTAAAATTATATATTTTAATTTATTTAGTTAAAATTAATTATTTATATTTAAAAGTAATATAATAACAAATTTACTAAAATTATTAATTATTTAAAATTTATAAAAGTTTATTTGAAATTCAAATTTTTTAATATATTTAAAATATTAGGTTTGACTGGGATAAAGTTGCTATGACCCATCAAATTTCAAATATTTTGAAAAAAAAATTTGATGTCCCTACTAGAGTTGGACAATCATGCCAAGTGAACGATATGAGAAATATTTTTATCGAATTTGCTATAAGTATTTTTTATTTATTATTATTTTTAATTAATTTTTTATTTAATAAAATTTAATAATTAATAAATTTATTAATTTTTAAATTACAATCAATCGTACACCTCGGATCCTATGATCACCTCGGTCGTACGAAAAGAATTTGAATCCGTCTGTGTAAGATAATATTACTTTTATTTATATTTAAAGTAATATAATTATTAAATTTAATAAAACTATTAATTATTTAAAATTTATAAAAGTTTATTTGAAATTCAAAATTTTTAATATATTTAAAATAGTAAGTTTCACCGGAACAAAAAGGTTATAACCCGTCAAATTTCAAAAAATTTAAAAAACAAATTTGACGGCCCCTCTACAGTTGGTCAGTCATGCCAACTGAACGATAAGAGAAATATTTCATCGAATTGGCGGTAAGTATTTTTATTTATTATTATTTTTAATTTAATAAAATTTAATAATTAATAAATTTATTAATTTTGAAATTGCAAGCAATCATACAACTGGGATCATGTGATCACCTCAATCGTACGAAAAAAATTCAAATCCATCTGTGTAAGATGGATGAAAGGGATGGTGAGCATGGTTCATACAACCGGTAAACGTCCAAAGTGGATTTCTCCGAGTCTATACAAAACAATGACACACTACTGGGAAACAGAAACGTCAAATGAAAGGAGAAGCAAATCCTCCAATAACCGTAATTCCTCTCGGGATGGCCTAGGTCTGCACAAGTATTGTAGTGGTGGTGCTTCTCACCACATCACCTCCAACCTTCAGAATATTTCTCTCCATGATCCGTATATTGAGATCGATAATGTTGTGATTGGCGATGGCCATGGTTTTCCAATTAAGAACACAGGCTCCACTCCTCTCTCTACTCTATCTCATGATTTGCAATTATCTAATGTTCTTCATGTTCCCACTATGGCAAATAATCTTATTTTTTTCTATTGATTATGTGTTGATAATAACATATATGTTAAGTCATGAGCATTAGTCACAAAGGGCAAAGCTAAAGATGGGATGTATGAGTGGCCATTATTGTCCTCTGTTTCAACCCCACATCGTGCACTGACTGGTTTTAAAATTTCTTTTTCAAATTGGCATTCTCGTTTGGGTCATCCCCATGTCGATCTTCTAAATAAAACAATTATCAGTTTTTGAACTTCCTTTATCCAATAAATTTTTTTCTTCTTTTTTTTGCAAATCGTGCTCCCTTAATAAAAGCCACAAAATTCCTTTTGGTGTCAATATTATTCAATCGTCTAAACAAATTGAGCTTCTCACTCTGATTTATGGACTTCTCCGACTTTTTCCTTTGATGGATACAAGTATTACTTAGTACTTGTGGATCATTTTACTCGTTACAATTGGTTTTATCCACTAAAGAAAAAGTCTCAAATGTTTGGAACCTTTGTCAAATTCAAGGCTTTGGTTGAAAACAAATTTCAAACCCACATTATCACATTGTATACTGATAATGGTGGTGAATTTATGGCAATGGAAAGTTTTCTTTCCACTCATGGCATCTCTCACTTAACAAATCCTCCTCATGCCCCCAGAACATAATGAGATTTTTGAAAGAAAGCATAGACATATTGTTGAAACTGGGTTGTCTCTTCTTTCATATGCTTCTCTTCCCGTTCATTTTAGTCATTTTCCTTTGCCACAACCGTTTCTCTTATCAACCGTCTTCATTTTTCTGCTCTTCATTTCAAAGTTCCTTATACTATGATTTTTGGCACTTCTCCTAATTCTTAGAGTCTTTGGTTGTCTTTGCTTTCCTTGGTTACGACCTTATATTTCCAATAAATTTGAGCTTCGTTGTTCTCCATGTCTTTTTCTTGGGTATTCTTTAACAAAAAGTGGTTATTTTTGCTTTGATCCAAAAAGTTAATGCTTGTATGTGTCACGACATGTGGAGTTTTATGAAGACATCTTTCCTTACTCACAGTTATCTACTTCTTCTCAGTCGGCTCCAGCCCCTAAAGACTTCTCCATCTCTTCTATCTTTGTGACGTCACTCTTTCATCCCGAAGCTATGCATACTCCTGAATTAGATTCGTCACCACCGACTTTGGAGGTGTCATCGGAGGTACCATCTAACTCATCTCCTCTTGTTGCATCATGTGCTTCTGATGATACAGTTTCTACTAATGCACTTCTTATTATACCAACAATTGTTGAGCCTGCTTTGATGGTTAATGCGTCTGTTAACACTCATTCTATGATCACAAGGGCTAAAAATTAAATTTGCAAGCCGAAGACTAAGTTTACTCTCGCTGCTGTAGTTGAACCTTATTACGAGATTGAACCTGGCACTTATCATCAAGCTCTTGGAGATCCCAACTAGCGTCATGCCATGAGTGATGAAATGAACTCTGAGATACGGAATGAGACATGGGACTTGGTTCCTCCTGATTCTGTGGAAAATTTTGTTGGTTGTCGTTGGGTGTTCCGCATAAGACGTGTTCCGGATGGTTCAATTGAGCGATACAAGGCAAGATTAGTTGTCAAAAGGTACAATTTAGTCCTGTTATCAAAAAGGGCATTGGTTCTTCTAGTATTTAGACTTGCAACATCACACAGTTGGACTCTTCGACAACTTGATATCAACAATGCCTTCCTACAAGGTCCCCTTGATGAAGTTGTGTTCATGGAACAGCCTCCAGATTTCATTGATCGAGATCACCCTAATCATGTGTGTCGCCTTAAGTAAGCTATTTATGGTTTGAATCAAGCACCACGTGCTTGTTACAATGCCCTTCGCTCATTGCTTCTCGAATCACATTTTGTCAATTCATTGGCGGATGCATCTTTATTTATTCTTCAATCTTCTGATGCGATCATCTTTCTCTTGTACATGCATCAGCCAACTTCAGAACATTGGGCTGCCGCAAAACGCATTTTGCGTTATCTTTGTGGTACTCGAGATCGTGGATTTTTCTTCTCGACATCTAATCCTCTTATCCTTCATGTTTACTCGGATGCTGACTGGGTTGGTGATAAAGACGATTATTCCTCTATGGAAGCATATCTTGTGTATCTTGGACATCATCTCATTTCATGGTCTGCTAAGAAACAACCTACCATTGCTCGTTCCTCGACAGAGGCTGAGTACAAGTGTGTTACAACGACAACCTCTAAGGTTCAGTGGATTCATTCTCTACTTACTGAGTTGGGTGTTTTTCTCTCTACCTTTCCGATTATTTACTGTGGTAATGTGGGAGCCACCTATTTTTATGCTAATTTTGTCTTCCATTCTC
Source organism: Pugionium cornutum (assembly GCA_018901935.1). Lineage (NCBI taxonomy): Eukaryota > Viridiplantae > Streptophyta > Magnoliopsida > Brassicales > Brassicaceae > Pugionium > Pugionium cornutum. The sequence continues at coordinate 39,487,953 of CM032162.1, read as the reverse complement.
GCATGAAACATGTTGCGTTGATTATCATTGCATTCGTGGTCTTGTTCAATTTGGTAATTTTCGTATGTCTCATGTCGCATCTGCGGACCAGCTTGCTGATGGACTTACTAAGCCATTGCATCATGCTCTCTTCGTTCCGTTGTATTCCAAGATTGGTCTCACTCCGACTCATGCATCTTGAGGGGACGTATTAAGATTATTGACTACATTGGTTATCATCACCTTTGAAAACCATTGATTTCATTGTTATCATCACTTATTAAAACCATTGACTACATTGTTATCATCATCTTTTTAATTATTGTATAATTCAAATAGTTATTTTAATGTATATAAATATTTTATAACATTGAAGTTATTCATCAATTTTAAAAATTAACATTTGATAGTTCCCTCGCATGCAATTATCCCCAAACATATCTTTCATAACAAATATATTAACATACAACCGTTTTCATTTTAATAATCCAATGAGTTTAAGTGTATCAACCAAAATTAAAACAAATAATATATGTGGATATATATAAATTTCGGTTCAAGCATGATTCAAATACGAATCGCCACATAGGGATAGGTAGATATATATAAATAGTTTAATTAGTGAGTATTTGTAACGACATATATGAATGAATAACTAAAGAGATCATGACCATTCTTCATCTTTGTCACAGGTTGACAAAGAACATCCAACCTTTCATCTTGGCAAATTTGTTTCCCCCACTTTGATATCATGTTTTCATATGTTTCTCATTTTGAAATTGGTTCTTTTTCACAAAGAGCTTGCACTGTGTCATGACCTGCACTGTTTCAACTCAAACGAACCTCGGATGTCCAACCAAAGGGCACAACTCGCCGGGCTGATCAATGATGCATGCTATGGATAAGCTTTATAAACACAACCATAACAATCAACACATATCTCAAATCTGAACGAAATCGGTCTTCCTGGAAAGAGGAGACTCGAGTCCTTCCAACGATTTATAGATTCCTGTAATGTGATTCTTCATGATTCATTGGGAAATAATCTCAAAAGGTGGCAGAGATTCCTGTATAAAATATGCACCTCTTATTTTCCAAGCTAGCACATCAATAACTCGAATCAACGATTTCATTTTTAATTTTCAAAAACTGTAATTTCCCCAATATAGTATCACACTATAACTATTCTCTAGATCTTGATAGCTTTTCATCTTCTCCACAAGATTACACCCATTTGTAATATACACAAATTCCCACTTTGATACTAATTGAAAACACAAAAGCTATTGATACAAACAACTACGTCAAAGAGTGATATAGCACATTTTTCCTACATGTGTATATTACTATACAATCTTTTAAATACACTTAAAAGTCATGCATAATACAAACTTTAACAAGAGCAGGACACCCTTTTACTTGTTAATCTATCATCACACGTTCATAAGATAACATTCTAATCTTAAAAGCTTTTAAAAAATAACCTTTAAACCCCTTGTTTTGATTTTTTATAAGAAAACCCAAAACCATTTTGTTAAGATCTCTGTACCTTTCGTGATGAGTAGCTACAATGCTTAACATACCTATTTATACTCAATAGGATGAGATTCACCCTAGTAACAATTTCCTTTTTGGTGATATACACAAATCTTCATTCAAAAGTAAGATTTCTTTATTCTTTTTTCAAGGATAAAAAACCTCCCTAACATTTCTATATTCTTTTTATGATGCTTCTCTAGCTCAACCAAAACCTCTTAGGTTGTGCAAATTGTTAGTGTATTGTTGATTAAGGTATATATATGATTAAAGATTGAAAATATGTAGTAGTTGTTTTCTGGTAGAGTTGTACAACTCAGTCATCAATGGGGAGATTGTTAGTGTATTGTTGAATTAGTTGAGAAGTTATTAAACAAATATATGATACAACTACTACATCATGATGTGTTACATCTATCGTGTCACAACTACAAAGACTTGATGTGAAATATGTATTATGATATTGATTGTGGATTTGAGCTCTATAACTCACTCATCAAGGAGGAGATTGTTAGTGTTATGATGATTGCTGTGTGAAACTGGTGGAACCAAGCAGAACATGTTATAACTCAGATGCTGAACAGATGAGATGGAGAATGATATGCAAGTGTTGATACAACAGAGACTGAGATAGTGTTTGATGCGGTGGTTGTTACAATGTTATCAAGACAGAATACAGATCAAACACTGGGCTGATCCAGACAGAATACATATCAAACACAGGGCTGATCCATACATTGGGCAGATGAGATAGAGTATGTTATGTAAGTGTTGATATAATAAGGCTAAGGTAGTAAAGAAGAGATCGAATTAAAACCATGAAAAAAATTTTCATTAGGATAATTCTCTAAAATAATAACTTTAAAAATAAATTCAAATATACACTATTAGTTTATTTTTTTTAAACTTCTTTTTAATAGAAAAATATAAAATATAAAATAGAAAAAATATTAAACATAATTTTTTAATTTTAACTGTAATTAAATTTAAAAAATATATTTTTATATCATGATTTATGCTATTTTCTAAATTTTAATTTTAATGTGATAGATTTAAAATAAAGTAAGATTTTTAAACTATTTTTTGTATTTAAATATCACGGTTATATATCACCATTAATTTTTGAGCGTTACAACAATTATTTATGTTTTACTAATGAACTTAATTTTCTATTCCTAAAACTTTGTATTGGGTAACGAGCATTTTCCGGCCCATCTTCGTTTCTGGTTAACAGATTCGGTTTTTGAAATTGAATCTGATGCCAGAAATTAATGAATGATCAAAAAGGTTCTAATCCTAAATGTTATTGTAGTCGCATTACCCCTCGATTTATGTTGTCAATTGAAAGACATTGTATTAAAAATAGAAACGAAAAACTTATAATTATACGGACATAACCAAAAATGTCTCTGATTTGATGTCTTATTCTTCGACGTTGTGTTGTAGTGTTTTATGGAATTAACCAATCATATGCTATATTTTGTGGTGCAGACTTATTGCATACTTAAATAATTTCTGATTTTTTTCTATAAAAATTATTACCTATAGAAAAATCTATATAACACATATTTTTGCAAAACAAAAGATTGAGAGTTGTTCATGAATATTATGATTTTATTTTATTTGATAACATCATTTGTTAGAAATAGTACTTACACAACGTTTAAATTATGTATACGTCATTTGTTTATATCTTTACGAAAACAATTAATAAAAAAAATAAGAGACAAAACAAGAAAAATTACCTAACTAAACAAAATAAAATCTAAACATTTGTTATAATAGGGGAGTTAAAGTCTGTTGTTGAGACAGCACCAATAAGATTATCCTTGTCTTTGTTTGTGCCTCGGATTTTATTATCTATCTCATATAAAATGACATTTTTCGGTAGTTAAAATTTTTTTCAATTGGAATTTTTATTAAATAAAAAAAATATGTCTCATCAAAATTATAAACCATGAATGAAATGGTAACTTGTTTGCTAGATTGTTATTCATTATATAAAAAACCAGAAGTTATATTACATCCATATTTTATAATTTGTCTAAAGTAATATAGGATTAATGATAAATGTATTGTTTATAATATGAGATTTTAAAAAGTAAAAATAATAACTTTTGACATCAACATTCATAATGATTACATAGGAAATCAGCAAAATAAAGTAATATAGAATACATTAATGTCCACGTACATAGTTATATATTTATAGTATAAACTTCAATTGAAAATAAACAAAATTAGAAGAAGAAAAAAAGAAAATTTACAAGAAAAGTGTTGTTGTATGAAAATTTGACTATTCTTTCTCGTAGACTACCTCTTAATGCTCTTTTCCAGCAAATGTCACATTTAATTCTTTCACAATTCTTTTCAAAAGTATAAAAAATCTTGTTAAATAGCTATTAAATCTTGTTTTAATTCGAAAATCTGGTTTTAATTTGGGTTTATTTTGATAATAAAACTAGATTTTCGAATTAGAACCAGATTTAGTAGCTATTTAACGTGTAAACATTAACGAAATTTTTGTAATTAGAATAATTTATTAAGTTTATGTAGTTTACGGAAGAAAACACAGTTTATGTAACTTAAAAAAGAACCAAAAGTACAGGTGGAACTAAGTTTATTCGCATAAATTCATGTAGTTGACGGAAATAAACCCTATATTAAATTCAGTTTTGTTAAAAAGAAAAAACCAGTTATAGATTTTTATAATGCGATTAAAAAAATAGTTATAAAAAACGAGAAACCAAATATATGATTAATCATCAAATATAATTTGTTAAGAGATCATTCAGAGATTATTAATTTATCGTATTTATGTCTTATTATATATATAGTAAATTTAGTTGAGTCATTATCTCATGCAATAAAATCATTAATATAATATTAAATAAAAAGAATTATTTATATATTGATGCATTTTTTATTTGCCTATGAGTAAAATTTTATTGATGAGCATTAATAATGTGGTAAGTTTACTATATATAAAGTAAGACATGGATACGATATTTCACCTTCTCTTCAATCCATTATCCAAAGAAAGAAAAAAACAACAATATCTTACAAACTTTCATCACTTATTTCACGTTCTCTTCAATCCATTATCCAAAGAAAATAAAAAACAACAATAGCTTACAAACTTTCATCACTTTTCCTTTTCATCGCTCTCATATTTATTGCTTCTTTGCAATTATTCGAATCCCAAAAAAATATCGATGATGTCAAGCTTATGATACCTTATTGGATAACACATAATAATGTTAACATTCTTGATTCCACCCCTGAAATAATATAAAACTATTGATTAATTTATTATAAATCTAAAACCCCAACACTATATAGAATATAAATCTTCTTTCTTTTCTTTATTATAATCTCTTATGTTTCTTATCTAATTAATTAAACTATCAAAAGTATGGTTTATATTATAGTAGTCAAAGATCACTCATGAAATTTCATATACTAACATATACATCATACTGAGTCTATTTCTGTTGTATGCATCACTAATAAACTGTTTCTTATGGACTTTACAACAATAAAAAACAATATATTTTGATGAAAAGAATACTAATGAATTTTCTATCACTATTTTCCAAAAAAGGTGATCAATGAGTACCTTATGGGTTCTTGATCATAATAATAATCAATAACGTGAATTGGGATTGTTACTTTTGTTTTTTTTAATAAATTAACAACTGTTGATAAAATAACGATGGAAAAGTTTATATAGGTTTCATTATTTTTATCAATTTGTTTGTAGGAATTTTGGCTATTTGAAATCGCATATCAAAATTCATAATTATTGATAGGTTGTTATTAATTAGCAATTAGTAGTTTTAAATGTTGTTGTTGTCGCATTACCTGTCGTTAATACTATGTTATCAGTTTAAAGACGTTTTTGTTAAAACTAGAAACGAAAACAAGCATATAATTGTATGGACTTGACCAAGTTAAAACCTTTTTTCATTTGTTGGATTTTTTTATATAAAATAAAAATATTTTTCATAAAAATTAGAAACCATGAATGAAATGCTAACTTGTTTGCTAGATTATTATTCATTATATATAAAATCAGAAGTTGTATTACACCCATATTTTATAACTTATCTAAAATAATCTAGATTTTATGATTATAAAATTATGATAAACAATGATACTGAATGTTATGTATTTCTTTTAATTATTGTCTATTTATAAATGAAAATTAAATTGTAAATGTATTGTTTATAACGTAAGATTTTAAAAGATAAAAAAATGTATAGTAAACCGATGAAATCAACATTCATAATCAATGCATGGGAAACCATCACAATAAAGTAATATAGAATATATTAATATCCAGGTAAATAACCATATATTTATAGTATAAACTTCAATTGAAAATAAAAACAATTTACCAGATTTAGTGTTGCTGTTAGAAAGTTTCACTATTGCTATTCTATATTACCTATTAATATTCTTTTCGGGCAATGTTTTTAGGATTTATTCGATTATTTTAGAATTTTGATTCGAATTTGATTTAGATTTCGTACAGTTACATTTGGATTCGGGTAACCGAAATATTGATAAAAAATGAAAAGATAGTTAAATATGATTAAAATTTAGTTAAATTTTGATGAATATAACTTAGAATTTTATGATAATTGAATTATTTTAGTTATTTTGAATATTTTGCTCCAAAAATATTTGATATTCCGATTTATTGTAATTTGAGTAATATAGTTATTTTAACTCTAAATATAATTATTATTTTTAGATATATAATTATATTTTTGGCATTTCTGATTTTCCATTGAGTTATCGGTTCGGTGCGGGTTTGGTTCCAGTTTGGATATCATAATGTAATATCCGTTTAGATATTTTTATCGATTTTAGTTCAATATCCATTTTTTGGATCTCTTTCGATTCGATTTTTGGTTATATATTTTGTTCATACCTATCCTTCATTTTTGTCCAGCCCAATCTCGACTAAAATTATAAGTTTTTTAATACTTTTTTCTTTTTAAAATTTATGTTTTGTACATAGATATGTAATTTTTAAATGGCCTTTTATATTATATATTAAATGTGCTTATTGTATTTGATTAATTAAATTTATAAATACTTTTTTTGAAAAGGGATTTTAAATTTTAGAAAATATAATTTTTATTTCTAAAAGGATTTATAATTATATATTTTATAAAAATGTTTTTCTAACTGAAAAAATGTTTTTATAATTAAGAAAATCTTTTAATTTAAAAAGGTTTTAAAAACTAACTTAGTAACTATAAAGAAAACTGATTTTGTAATCTAAAAACTGTTAAAAAAAATTAAAAACGTATTTATAAAATAATGTTTTAAGAAAATTCTTTGTAGTAGTTTTTTCTAAAATTAATTAATTTATGCTTAATGATATTTTAATTTTACATAATTTTTGTTTTATATTTTTGGAATTCACTGATTTTTTAATATTATCAATTCAATTCAATTTAGAAAGTTTGGCGAACCATATCATTTCGTTTTTGTCTTTTTTTTCTTCTCATCGAGATGTTAAACTTGTCAGAGAAATTGAAAAATTGAACCACAAACTTTGGTAAAAAGGATACTAAATTCCATGAAATTGAGAAAAACCACGACACAATTGCGAGGAGCTTACTTCTATAAATGAATTTATAATGCGATATTTCTCAGACTAGTCTCACTCGCTCATTTATTTCATTACATTCTATGTTATTTATGCATCTAAATATTGTTTTCAAATATTTTAATTTTTTGTGGATAATATTGCTTAAATTTAATAATATTTTTAATTTTTATGACGAATTTTAATATATCAAATCATTAATTACAATACTGAAATAAAACTGATTTAAAAAATATAACACTATCAAAATTGTTTTGGAAAGTGTTACTGAAAAATCGTAACATTTTTTTTGGAACATTTTTGACGCTTCATCTATCAAATATTTTATCAAAATATTTTGATATATAATTTTCTATATATTTTCAAGTAAACGTTATTGTCGGAATATTGCTTGAAATCTATCAAAAATTTAACATAAAAAATAAGTTGAAAAATATTCATGAATTTTTGACGAATTGATCATTTCTGAAAAATAGATCCGACATACATATTTATCTTATACATAACCATATCAGATAATCATAAACATATATTATAATTTTATTATCTTATCTACTAATTTCTAAATAATATATCAACAATCATGTTGTTGTAATTGGTTTAAGTAACATGGGCCTTGTGTTTAAATCAAAATAACCCATAAACTCAACTTGACCCTTGAGTTTAAGAGAATGAAACATAAAAAATCATTTTTTCGTTTATCCAATCACTAATATAGTTATTAGAAAAAATTGTGATGATGAGGTTCATAAGTGACATAAGAAAATGGTAACGTTGAATATTTGACTTATTTTGAGATATTCATTCTTAAAATAAAATAAAGGGAAATTTTGATGAGTAACAAAAAAACGAGATTTAATTAGGAAAATAGCAAACAAACGAGAAATTTGTTTTCCAACTTGTTTTACAACTTGCCCATTTTGTCCATACACTTCAACCAACACATTCTGCTCATAGGCAGTGATGTAACTGACACCATACGAAATGATTGAAGATCTGAAAGGTATTTTCAGTGGACTGTAGAAAAACGTATCTCAAAGTTCAATCTCAGCCATTGGATGACATGATTGTGAGCATTTAATGCACATATTCAGTTTGGATTTCGTGTAACACCAGTAAGATAAATTGTCAGCCGTTGTACACGTTAAGAAAAAGTATGATTTTATAATGCAATTAAACAAAAATAGTTATATCAACTATGAATCATTATTCTAATAATTTTTATATAGTTATAAAAAACGAGGAACCAAATATATGATTAATCATCAAATATAATTTGTCAAGAGATCATTCATAGATTATTACATTGTTGTATCCATGTCTTACTATATATATAGTAAATTTGGTTGAGCCATTATCTCATGCAATAAAATCATTAATACAATATTAAATAAAAAGAATTATTTATATATTGATTTATTTTCTATTTGAATGTGAGTAAAATTTTATTGATAAGAATTAATATTTTGGTAAGTTTACTATATATATAGTAAGACATGGATACGAAATTTCACATTCTCTTCAATCTATTAACCAAAGAAAGAAAAAAACGACAATAACTTACAAACTTTCATCAATTTTTCTTTTCATCGCTCTCATATTTATTGGTTGTTTGCAATGATTCGAATCCAAAAAAAATACCGATGATGTCAAACTTATGATACCTTATTGGCTAACACATGACAATGTTAACATTCTTGATTCCACCCCCGAGGTAATATAAAACTATTGATTAATTTATTAAAAATCTAAAACCCCAAAACTATGTAGAATATAAATCTTCTTTCTTTTCTTTATTATAATATCTTATGTTTCTTATATAATTAATTAAACTCTCAAGAGTAGGGTTGATATTATATTAGTCAAAGATCACTCAGAAAATTTTATATACTAACATATACATCATACTGAGTCTATTTATGTTGTATGCATCACTAATAAACTGTTTCTTATGAACCTTACAACAATAAAAATGTATATTTTGATTAAAAGAATACTAATGAATTTTCGGTCACTATTTTCCAAAAAAGGTGATCAATGACTACCTTATGGGTTCTTGATCATAATAATAATAAATAACGTGAATTGGGATTGTTACTTTTGATTTTTTTTTAATAAATTAACAACTGTTGATAAAATAACGATGGAAAAGTTTATATAGGTTTCATTATTTTATCAAATTGTTTCTAGGAATTTTGGCTACTACAGCGTTGACTTTAAAATCGGATATCAAAATTCATAATTATTGTTAGGGTGTTATTAATTCGCAATTCGTCGTATTAAATGTTGTTGTTGTCGCATTACCCGTCGTTAATACTATGTTGTCAGTTTAAAGACGTTTTTGTTAAAACAAGAAACGAAAACAAGCATATAATTGTAAGGACTTGACCAAGTTAAAACCTTTTTCATTTGTTGGATTTTTTTTTTATAAAATAAAAATATTTTTCATCAAAATTAGACATCATGAATGAAATGCTAACTTGTTTGCTAGATTATTATTCATTATATACAAAATCAGAAGTTGTATTACATCCATATTTTATAACTTATCTAAAATAATCTAAGGTTTATGATTATAAAATTATGATAAACAATGATATTGAATGTTATATATTTCTTTTAATTATTATCTATTTATAAATGAAAATTAAATTGTAAATGTATTATTTATATCGTAAGATTTAAAAGATAAAAAAACGTATAGTAAACCGATGAAATCAATATTCATAATCAGTGCATGGGAAACCAGCACAATAAAGTAATATACAATATATTAATATCCAGGCAGATAGCCATATATTTATAGTATAAACTTCAATTGAAAATAGAAAAAATTTGACCAGAATAGTGTTGCTGTTAGAAAGTCTGACTATTACTATTCTATATTACGTACTAATACTCTCTTCCAGAAAATTTCACGTTTTTAGGATTTATTCGATTATTTTAGAATTTTGATTCGGATTTGATTTAGATTTCGTACGGTTACATTTGGGTTCGGGTACCCAAAATATTGATAAAAATTGAAAAGATAGTTATATATGATTAAATTTTAGTTAAATTTTGATGAATATAACTTAGAATTTTATGATAATTTATTTATTTTGGTTATTTTGAGTATTTTGCACCAAAAATAATTGATATTCCGATTTATTGAAAACAAGTAATATAGTTATTTCAACTCTAAATATAATTATTATTTTTAGATATAAAATTATATTTTTGTCATTTCTAATTTTCCATTGGGTTATCGGTTCGGTACAGGTTTGGTTCCAGTTTGGATATCATAATGTAAGATTCATTTAAATATTTTTATTGATTTTGGTTAAGTATCCATTTTTTGTATCTCTTTCGATTCAATTTATTGGTTATATATTTTGTTCATTCCTATCCTTCATTTTTGTCCATCCTAATTTCTCTACTAAAATTATAAGTTTTTAATACTTTTTCTTGTTTTATTTATGTTTTGTTGCTAGATATGTAATTTTTAAATGGCCTTTCATATTATATATTAAATGTGCTATTGTATTTGATTAATTAAATTTATGTATACTTTTTTTTCAAAAGGGATTTTAAATTTTAGAAAATATAATTTTTATTTCTAAAAGGATTTATAATTATATATTTTGTAAAACGTTTTTCTAACTGAAAAAATGTTTTTATAATTAAGAAACTCTTTTAATTAAAAAAGGTTTTAAAAACTAACTTAGTAACTATAAAAAACTGATTTTGTAATCTAAAAACTGTTTAAAAAAAAATAAAAACCGTATTTATAAAATAATGTGTAAAAAATTTCTTTTTAGTAATTTTTTTCTAAAATTAATTAATTTATGCTTAATGATATATTAATTTTACATAATTGTTGTTTTATATTTGTGGAATTCACTATAATATTATCAACTCAATTCAGTTTACAAAGTTTGACGAGCCATATCATTTCGTTTTTGTCTTTTTTTTCTTTTCAGTGAGATGTTAAATTTGTCAGAGAAATTGAGAAATTGAACCACAAACTTCGGTAAAAAGGATATTGAATTCCATGAATTGAGAAAAACCAGGACACAATTGTGAGGAGCTTACTTCTATAAATGAATTTATGATGCGATAATTCTCAGACTAGTCTCACTCACTCATTTATTTAATTACATTCTATGTTAGTTATGCATTTAAATATTATTTTCAAATATTTTAATTTTGTGTAAATAATATTACTTAAATTTAATAATATTTTTAATTTTTATGACGAATTTTAATAAATCAAACTATTAATTACAATACTGAAATAAAACTGATTTAAAAAATATAACACTATCAAAAAAATTTTGGAAAGCGTTACTGAAAATCCATAACACTTTTTTGGAACATTTTTGATGCTTCATCTATCAAATGTTTTATCAAAATATTTTGATAGATAATTTTCTATATATTTTCAATTAAATGTTATTGTCGGAATATTGCTTGAAATTCATCAAAAATTTAACATAAAAAATAAGTTGAAAAATATTCATGAATTTCCGATGAATTGATCATTTCTAAAAAGTGGATACGACATACATATTTATCTTATATATAACAATGTGAGAAAATAATAAACATATAATATAATTTTATTATCTTATCTACTAATTCCTAAATAATTTATCAACAATCATGTAGTTGTAAATGGTTTAAGTAACATGAGCCTTGTGTTTAAATCAAAATAACCCATAAACTCAACTTGACTCTTGAGTTTAAGAGAATGCAACATAAAAAATCATTTTTTTCGTTTATCCAATCACTAATATAGTTATTAGAAAAAAATTATGATGATGAAGTTTATATGTCACATAAGAAAATGGTAACGTTGGATATTTGACTTATTTTGAGATATTCATTCTTAAAATAAAGGGGAATTTTGATGAATAACAAAAAAATGAGATTTAATTACAAAAATAGCAAACAAACAAGAAATTTGTTTTCCAACTGTTCACTTATTTTACAACTTGCCCATTTTGTCCTCACACTTCAACCCACATATTTTGTTCATAGGTAGTGATGTGATAGTTTGTAACTGATACCTTACAAAATGATTGAAGATCTGAAAGGTATTATCAGTGTACTTTAGAAAAACATATCTCAAAGTTCAATTTCTTCTGTTGTATGACACGATTCTAGCGAGCATTTAATGCAAATATTCAATTTGGATTTCGTGTAACACCAGTAAGATAAGTTGTCAGCCGTTGTACACGTTAAGATTTTTATAGTGCAATTAAACAAAAATAGTTACATCAACTGTGAAAACATTATTCTAATAATTTTTGATACAGTTATAAAAAGCGAGGAACCAAATATATGATTAATCGTCAAATATAATTTCTCAAGAGATCATTCAGAGGTTATTAATTTGTCGTATCCATGTCTTACCATATATATAGTAAATTTGGTTGAGTTATTATCTCATGCAATAAAATCATTAATACAATATTAAATAAAAAGAATTATTTATATATTGATGTATTTTCTATTTTCCTGTGAGTGAAATTTTATTGATGAGCATTAATAATGTGGTAAGTTTACTATATATATAGTAAGACATGGATATGATATTTCACATTCTCTTCAATCTATTATCCAAATTTTATTGATGAGCATTAATAATGTGGTAAGTTTACTATATATATAGTAAGACATGGATATGATATGTTAACTTGTTTTACAACTTGCCCATTTTGCCCTCACACTTCAACCGACACATTTTGTTCATAGATAGTGATGTGATGGTTTGTAACTGGCACCTTACAAAATGATTGAAGATCTGAAAGGTATTATTAGTGTACTCTAGAAAAACATATCTCAAAGTTCAATCTCATCCGTTGTGTGACACGATTCTAGCGAGCATTTAATGCAAATATTTAATTTGGATTTCGTGTAACACCAGTAAGATAAGTTGTCAGCCGTTGTACACGTTAAGAAAAAGTATGATTTTTATAGTGCAATTAAACAAAAATAGTTATATCAACTGTGAAATCATTATTTTAATAATTTTTGATATAGTTACAAAAAACGAGGAACCAAATATATGATTAATCGTCAAATAAAATTTGTCAAAAGATCATTCAGAGATTATTAATTTGTCGTATCCATGTCTTACCATATATATAGTAAATTTGGTTGAGTCATTATCTCATACAATAAAATCATTAATACAATATTAAATAAAAAGAATTATTTATATATTGATGCATTTCTATTTTCTTGTGAGTAAGATTTTATTGATAAACATTAATAATGTGGTAAGTTTAGATATTTCACACTCTCTTTAATCCATTATCCAAAGAAAGAAAAAACAATAATAGCTTACAAACTTTTATCAAATTTTCTTTTCATCGCTTTCATATTTATTGCTTGTTTGCAATTATTCGAATCCCAAAAAAATACCGATGATGTCAAACTTATGATACCTTATTGGCTAACACATGACAATGTTAACATTCTTGATTCCACCCCCGAGGTAATATAAAACTATTGATTAATTTATTAAAAATCTAAAACCCCAAAACTATGTAGAATATAAATCTTCTTTCTTTTCTTTATTATAATATCTTATGTTTCTTATATAATTAATTAAACTCTCAAGAGTAGGGTTGATATTATATTAGTCAAAGATCACTCAGAAAATTTTATATACTAACATATACATCATACTGAGTCTATTTATGTTGTATGCATCACTAATAAACTGTTTCTTATGAACCTTACAACAATAAAAAAGAGTATATTTTAATTAAAAGAATACTAATGAATTTTCTGTCACTATTTTCCAAAAAGGTGATCAATGAGTATCTTATGGGTTATTGATCATAATAATAATAAATAACGTGAATTGGGATTGTTACTTTTAATTTTTTTAATAAATTAACAACCGTTTATAAAATTACGATGGAAAAATTTATATAGGTTTCATTATTTTTATCAATTAGTTTCTAGAAATTTTGGCTACTACACTGCTAACTTTGAAATCGCTTATCAATATTCATAATTATTGATAGATTGTTATTAATTAGAAATTAGTATTCATAAATATTGTTGTTGTCGCATTACCCCTCGTTAATACTATGTTGTCCGTTTAAAAACGTTTTTGTTAAAACTAGAAACGAAAACAAGCATATAATTGTATGGACTTGACAAAGTTAAAACCTTTTTTCATTTGTTGGATTTTTTTATATAAAATAAAAATACTTTTCATGAAAATTATAAACCATGAATGAAATGATAACTTGTTTGCTAGATTATTATTCATTATATACAAAATCAGAAGTTGTATTACACCCATATTTTATAACTTATCTAAAATAATATAGAGTTTATGATTATAAAATTATGATAAACAATGATACTGAATGTTATATATTTCTTTTAATTATTGCCTATTTATAAATGAAAATTAAAATGTAAATATATTATTTATAACGTAAGATTTTAAAAGATAAAAAAATGTAAAGTAAACAGATGAAATCAATATTCATAATCAGTGCATGAGAAACCAACACAATAAAATACTATAGAATATATTAATATCCAGGTAAATAGCCATATATTTATAGTATAAATTTCAATTGAAAATAAAAAATTTTTACTAGAATAGTGTTGCTGTTAGAAAGTCTGACTATTGATATTTTATATTACGTATTAATACTTTTTTTCAGCAAATGTCATGTTTTTAGGATTTATTCGATTATTTTAGAATTTTGATTCGGATTCGATTTGGATTTCGTATGGTTACATTTGGGTTCGGGTACCCGAAATATTGATAAAAATTGAAAAGATAGTTAAATATGATTAAAATTTACTTAAATTTGGATGAATATAACTTAGAATTTTATGATAATTGAATTATTTTAGTTATTTTGAATATTTTGCTCCAAAAATATTTGATATTCTGATTTATTGTAATTTGAGTAATATAGTTATTTTAACTCTAAATATAATTATTATTTTTAGATATATAATTATATTTTTAGCATTTCTGATTTTCTATTGGATTATCGGTTCGGTGCAGGTTAGGTTCCAGTTTAGATATCATAATGTAAGATTCGTTTAAATATTTTTATCGATTTTGGTTCAGTATCTATTTTTTGGATCTTTTTGGATTCGATTTTTTGGTTATATATTTTGTTCATACCTATCTTTCATTATTTGTCTACTAAAATTATAAGTTTTTAATATACCAGTCTTACTATATATATAGGAAATTTGGTTGAGTCATTATCTCATGCAATAAGGAGTTGACCCTAAAATCATATTATCGATGATATTTTAGTACATAGAAAGTGTCTATGACCACATTTCACACCTTTATATGGTGCTACGAACATTTCGGCAAGAAGAACTCTATGCCAATCTCAAGAAATGCACCTTTTGTACTAATAAATGTATCCTCCTAGGTTTTGTTATGAGTTCATAGGATCTAGAGGTTGATGAAAAAAAGATCTGAGCCACTAAAGAATGGCCAACACCCGACAACATCAGCCAAGTGCGTAGTTTTCACAGACTGGCCAGTTTCTACCGGCAGTTCGTGCCAAAGACAGTAGTATAGCCTCCCGTTTGACGGTGTTTTGAAGAAGAACATGGGTTTTAGTTTGGGAGAAGCCCAAGAGAAGGCATTCCAAGCCTTGAAGGACAGCCTCACTCATGCCCTGATGCTAGTCCTGCCTGACTTCAACAAGATTTTTAAAAGAGTGTGATAATTCAGGCATTGCCATAGACGCGGTCTTGACACAAGGAGGCTGGCCAGTGGATTGGTTTTACTGAAAAGCTAGGTGGGACCTCACTAAACTATCCCACCTACGACAAGGAGCATTGTGCCTTAGTTCGGGCATTAGAGACATGGCAGCACTATTTCCTGTCCAAGGAGTTTGTGATCCATACTAATCGCGAGATCATCAAGCACCTAAGAGGGCAACCTCAAAAGGAGGCATGCTAAGTGGATAAAGTACATTGAGACCTTTCCCTACCTCATCAAGTACAAAAAGCACAAGGACAATGTTGTGGTCGATGCACTATCAAGTAGATAGGACCTGCTATCCACCATGGAAGCTAAAATCTTAGTGTTTGAAGACATCAAAGATCTCTATAAGGATGATCCAGACTTTACCAAAGGTTACAAAGAATGTGGCAAAGTGTGTCACGGAAAGTTCTATCTACATGATGGATTCTTGTTCCGAGAGAGGAGATTGTGCATACCTCAAGGATAACTAAGAAAACTAATCACACGAGAAACTCATAGAGGTCTTATGGGCCACTTTGGCGTTCACAAGACCGTTGTCATGGTCAAGGAACATTTCTACGGGCCACACATCAAAAAGGTCATAGAAGCCCATTGCACAAGATGTGTAGCATGCAAGAAGGCTAAGTCTAGAGTGCACCCTCACAGGGTGTTCAACACATCAATGGGTAGACATTATGATTGAATTCATTCTAGGCTTGCCCAAGATCAGCCACAAGGATGCCATCTATGTCGTACTAGATCGCCTTTCAAAGATGGCCCATTTCATACCTTGTGCAAACGTCAATGATGCCACACACACGGCAGAATTGTTCTTCAAGGAAATCATGCATATTCATGGAGCAAAGAACCA
>CM032162.1:39415015-39471191 GCA_018901935.1 Pugionium cornutum | reverse complement strand
TCATTTGCATAATGCCCTCTTCCTTGGCATTTGAAACACTTCACATCTCTTGTTCTAGTAGATGTAGTAGCTTCAGATTTGCCCTTGACGTCTTGAGTGGTTGTTGAAGGTTTGGAATCAACTTTAGCAATCTGTTTTCCTTCCCTTTGGTAGCTAGGCTTATTGTTAGCTGCTCCATAGCTTGGCCTAGTATAACTTTTTCTTTTTAGCTGTTGTTCCATCAGTATAGCTTTGTGCAACATTTCCTCTAGCTCCACATAATGTTCCAGCTCCATTCTATCTTGAATGTCACGGTTAAGTCCTCCTAAAAATCTTGCCATAGTAGCTTCTCTATCTTCTGAAATGTCTGCCCTGATCATGAGGGTTTCCAACTCCTGGTAATAATCCTCAACACTTCGGCTTCCTTGATTGAGTCTCCTTAGCTTTTGGTGAAGCTCACGGTGGTAATGGTTGGGCACAAACCTTTTCCTCATTATGGCTTTCATCTCAGCCCATGTTTCTACTGGATACTCACCATTACGTCTTCTGGAAGTCACCAATTGATCCCACCAGCTGAGTGCATACTCATAAAATTCAGTAGCAGCTATGCGGACCTTGTTGAGCTCGGAATAGTGTTGACAATCAAACACCAGCTCGATCTTCTTCTCCCATTCCAGGTAAGTGTCTGGATCATTTTTGCCATAGAATGATGGTATCTTAAGTTTAAGACCTCTTATGGTGTCATTAAGCGTCACCCTTTCTTCTCTTACACGCCTATGCCTCCTTTGGGTTCTCCTACTCCCTTCACTGCCATGACTATAGTAGGCTTCTATTTCTTCATTATGGCCATGTCTAAAGGGATTCCTGGTTCTCCTTGGACCTGCTTCAGTGTTACTATTGTTCTGAACATCATCAAGCCGCAAATGAATGGCTTCCAGCTCTACTTGTAGTACTTTCTTCATTTCTGCTACTAGAGCCTCCATTAACAAGTTTGGTGCTTCTGAAGTTTGATTTCCTCCTGACATAGCTACAAATACACTTAACAAATGCGTTAAAAATACCTGTTCTGAAAAAATATTTTCGATGGAAGATGAAGAGTTGCGAGTGTGTTATTTTCTAATCTGAAAATGCAATGGATTGGGGTCGATTTTGATGTTATAAACTGATGTAATATTGGATAAAAACAACAATGCAATTATACGAATAGGTTTTTTCGATTAATCAACTGATGCAAATCGATACACAAGCATATGCAATCTAAATAGATGGAAAGAAAGAGATATAGAGATCAGTGATAGGGATAACCGATCAGAAGTGTGCTCTGATACCAAATGGTGTGAACCTCCCAAGGAATGCACTTCTGGATGCGGTTGAGATAGGCTTTGCAACAGAATGAATCGAAATTCAATCTGTTCAAAGGTTGTGGATTGAAGGGTCACACAGTAGCTGCGGAAAGACTACTGATTTACCTAAGATAGTAGCTTAGATATTACACACTAAGGCTACTAAATGTTGACTGAAGGATATTACACACCAACAATCAGATTAAGAAGAGAATCACTCTCAATCTTAAGAAAAGAAGCTGTTTTTATTTGAAAAGTTGAATGATCAAGTTTACAACTGAAAGCCCCTATTTATACTATAAGGGGACGTAATATGAGGAGCCTACAACATTAAATTGGTTACAATTACAAGGGAAGACTTGACCAAAGACCTTGACCAAAGACCTTGACTTCATTAACTCTTATTTTGACTATGAATGTAGACACTTTCCCCCCCCCCCTTTTGATGATGCCAATTTTGAGCTTTTTAATTGAACTCCTTTTGATTTTACACAACAAATTGGGCTGGTTGTAATGTGATTCATTTGCCTCATTAAAAACCTTACCAAGAAAACCCAATGGGAGAAAACTTGGATAAGGGAAAAAGAGTACAAATGGATCACATACCCATTTGTATGCTGTCTTGAGCTTGTACTAAAATCAGAGTGCTTTTAGGCACTTCTCCATTCAAGCTCAAGTGAATTTGTTTTGCATTCTCCTTGTTGAGCATGCGGCTGATTGCCTCTTTGAGTTTCTTGGCTTTTGCTCGGGTTAATGATCCAGCTGGTAGTGCAAGAGATTCTTCATGTTCCACTGGTTCATTCCTAGCCATGAGCTTCTCCTTTTGTGTTCTTTCCATGCTCGTATCATCCCCCTCTTCTTGAAAAGGATTTGACCTCAAATCTGGTTCATCTGCAATGAAAGGCACAAGATCAGAAACATTGAAGCTTGAACTCACATTATACTTACCTTGAAGATCAATTTGGTAGGCGTTGTTGCTGATCTTCTGAACTATCTTGAAAGGTCCATCAATTCTGGGCATAAGTTTGGATTTCCTTTCATCTGGAAATCTTTCTTTCCTCAAGTGAACCCACACGAGGTCTCCCACCTCAAATACCATTTCACGTCTTCCTTTGTTGGCCTTTCTTGCATATTGTTGGGTTCTGGCCTCAATATTCTTCCTTGCATTCTCATGGATCTGTTTAACAATCTCAGCTTTTCTTTTTCCATCAATACTAGCTCTTTCACTTAAAGGCAAAGGGGTTAGATCCAAAGGAGATAAAGGATTGAAACCATACACAATTTGAAAAGGAGAATACTTAGAAGCAGAATGTACATAATGGTTATATACAAATTCAGCATGTGGTAAACATTCTTCCCATGTTCTAAGATTTCGTTTGATTAATGCACGCAATAAAGTAGACAAGGTTCTATTAACTACTTCAGTTTGACCATCCGTTTGTGGGTGACATGTTGTAGAGAATACCAACTTAGTTCCTAACTTAGACCAAAGAGTTTTCCAAAAGTAACTCAAGAACTTAGTGTCTCTATCAGAAACTATGGTCCTAGGCATTCCATGCAAGCGAACTACCTCTTTAAAGAACAGATTGGCTATATGCAATGCATCATCAGTCTTGTGACATGCTATAAAATGAGCCATCTTAGAGAATCTATCAACCACAACAAAGATAGAATCCTTTCCTGTCTTAGTTCTAGGCAAACCAACCACAAAGTCCATTGATATATCAATCCATGGATGAGTAGGAATGGGTAAAGGAGTGTACAAACCGTGGGGTTGAACCTTAGACTTAGCCTATTTGCATGTGACACACCTTGCACAGATTCTTTCTATGTCTCTCTTCATGTGTGGCCAATGGAAATGATCTTGCATTACTTTAAGAGTTTTGGCAACTCCAAAATGCCCCATCAGTCCTCCTCCATGAGCTTCCCTAACTAACAAGTCTCAAATAGAACAGTTAGGCACACATAATCTATTATCATAAAATAGGAATCCTTCATGCCGATAGTATTTTCCTGAAGCAAAATTTTTTCTAGCAATGTATACATCTTTAAATTCAGGATCAGTTTCATATAGCTCTTTAAGCTGTTCAAAACCTAACAACTTAGCATCAAGAGTAGAGATTAAGGCATACCTCCTTGACAATGCCTCTGCCACAACATTCTCTTTACCTTGTTTGTATTTAATGACATATGGAAATGTTTCTATGAACTCAACCCACCGTGCATGCCTTTTGTTCAGCTTCTGTTGGCCCTTTAAGTGCTTGAGTGACTCATGATCAGTGTGAATCACGAACTCCTTAGGCCACAAGTAGTGTTGCCAAGTTTGCAAAGCACGGACCAAGGCGTACAATTCCTTGTCGTAGGTTGGATAGTTGAGGGTGGCTCCTCCAAGCTTCTCACTGAAATAGGCTATAGGTTTCTTATCCTGCATCAAAACAGCTCCAATACCTATACCAGAAGCATCACATTCTATCTCAAAGGTTTTAAGAAAATCAGGTAAAGATAGAAGAGGTGCATGTGTAAGCTTTTCTTTCAAAGCTTGGAATGAGCTTTCTTGAGCTTGTCCCCATTTGAATCCTACGTCTTTCTTGATTACTTCCGTAAGTGGGGCAGCAATAGTGCTAAAATCCATGACAAAGCGTCTATAGAAGCCAGCTAGCCCATGGAAACTTCTCACTTCTCCTACTGTTTTTGGACTTGGCCATTCCTTAATAGCTTTGACCTTCTCCTTATCAACCTTAATACCATCTGCACTTATAACAAAGCCTAGGAACACAATGTTATCTGTACAAAAGTGCATTTCTTAAGATTGGCATATAGTTTTTCTTTTCTAAGAACGCTTAGAACCAATTTCAAATGACTAGCATGCTCTTCTAGATTCTTGCTGTAGATTAAGAAGTCATCAAAGTATACTACAACAAAGACTCCTATGAAAGCTCTAAGAACATGATTCATCAACCTCATGAAAGTACTAGGTGCATTTGTTAAGCCAAATGGCATGACTAACCATTCATATAATCCATGCTTAGTTTTAAATGCAGTTTTCCATTCATCCCCTTCCTTCATGCGTATTTGATGGTACCCACTCTTAAGATCTATCTTAGAAAAGATTCTGGAACCATGCAATTCATCAAGCATGTCATCTAACCTAGGGATTGGATGGCGATACTTTACCGTAATGTTGTTGATTGCTCTACAATCAACACACATGCGCCAGCTGCCATCTTTCTTTGGCACAAGTAGAACTGGCACAGCACAAGGACTCATGCTCTCCCTGATGTAGCCCTTCTCCATTAGCTCAGTAACTTGTCTTTGTAGCTCCTTAGTCTCAACGGGATTGGTTCTATAAGCTGGTCTATTTGGTAGTGAGGCTCCAGGTACAAAATCAATCTGATGTTCAATGCGTCTGATGGGTGGTAGTCCCTTTGGATTGTCTTCTGGAAAGACATCTTCATAATCCTGCAAAATAGAAGTCACTTCACTCGGTAATACCGGTGCAACGTTAGTTAAGCTCATGAGAGCTTCCTTATAGATAAACAAAAGAATAGGTTGTTGTGAGAAGAGAGCCTTCTTAACTCCACCAGTTCTCACAAAGAAACTTGAGTGCTTTTTGTTCTTGTTCTCACAGCCTCTGTCACTTTTGGTGCTTATGGTTTCATTTGAAGTTCCAGCTGTTTTCCTTTGCTCCAACACGAGCTGATCTTGGTACACCTCCTGTGGTGTCATAGGAACAAGTGTGATCTTCTTACCTTTGTGTTCAAACGAGTGTTGGTTGGTGTAACCATCATGAATGACCTTTCGATCAAATTGCCATGGTCTTCCAAGCAGAATGTGGCCAGCCTCCATTGGTAAAACATCACAAAGGATCTCATCTTGGTACTTTCCAATGGTTATAGGTACCTTGACTTGGCTGCTTACCTTCATTTCGCCACACTCATTAAGCCATTGCAGCTTATACGCTTTGGGTGCTTGAACACTTCTAGACCTAACTTGTTTACCATAGTTTCACTAGCCACATTAGTGCAGCTGCCTCCATCAATAATGATGCTGCAAACCTTTCCTTGGACGTGGCATCTTGAGTGAAACAGGTTCTCTCTTTGCTCATGTTCTTTGGTTTTATTTTGTACACTTAGGGTTCTTCTTGTCACCAATAATTCTCCTGCCATAGGAGGTACAAGATGCTCTTCTGAAGAATCAGAAAAGACTTCTTCTTCCTCGGATTCTATTTCACCATTATCCAACAGAATCATGATCTTCTTGTTGGTGCATTCATTTGCATAATGCCCTCTTCCTTGGCATTTGAAACACTTCACATCTCTTGTTCTAGTAGATGTAGTAGCTTCAGATTTGCCCTTGACGTCTTGAGTGGTTGTTGAAGGTTTGGAATCAACTTTAGCAATCTGTTTTCCTTCCCTTTGGTAGCTAGGCTTATTGTTAGCTGCTCCATAGCTTGGCCTAGTATAACTTTTTCTTTTTAGCTGTTGTTCCATCAGTATAGCTTTGTGCAACATTTCCTCTAGCTCCACATAATGTTCCAGCTCCATTCTATCTTGAATGTCACGGTTAAGTCCTCCTAAAAATCTTGCCATAGTAGCTTCTCTATCTTCTGAAATGTCTGCCCTGATCATGAGGGTTTCCAACTCCTGGTAATAATCCTCAACACTTCGGCTTCCTTGATTGAGTCTCCTTAGCTTTTGGTGAAGCTCACGGTGGTAATGGTTGGGCACAAACCTTTTCCTCATTATGGCTTTCATCTCAGCCCATGTTTCTACTGGATACTCACCATTACGTCTTCTGGAAGTCACCAATTGATCCCACCAGCTGAGTGCATACTCATAAAATTCAGTAGCAGCTATGCGGACCTTGTTGAGCTCGGAATAGTGTTGACAATCAAACACCAGCTCGATCTTCTTCTCCCATTCCAGGTAAGTGTCTGGATCATTTTTGCCATAGAATGATGGTATCTTAAGTTTAAGACCTCTTATGGTGTCATTAAGCGTCACCCTTTCTTCTCTTACACGCCTATGCCTCCTTTGGGTTCTCCTACTCCCTTCACTGCCATGACTATAGTAGGCTTCTATTTCTTCATTATGGCCATGTCTAAAGGGATTCCTGGTTCTCCTTGGACCTGCTTCAGTGTTACTATTGTTCTGAACATCATCAAGCCGCAAATGAATGGCTTCCAGCTCTACTTGTAGTACTTTCTTCATTTCTGCTACTAGAGCCTCCATTAACAAGTTTGGTGCTTCTGAAGTTTGATTTCCTCCTGACATAGCTACAAATACACTTAACAAATGCGTTAAAAATACCTGTTCTGAAAAAATATTTTCGATGGAAGATGAAGAGTTGCGAGTGTGTTATTTTCTAATCTGAAAATGCAATGGATTGGGGTCGATTTTGATGTTATAAACTGATGTAATATTGGATAAAAACAACAATGCAATTATACGAATAGGTTTTTTCGATTAATCAACTGATGCAAATCGATACACAAGCATATGCAATCTAAATAGATGGAAAGAAAGAGATATAGAGATCAGTGATAGGGATAACCGATCAGAAGTGTGCTCTGATACCAAATGGTGTGAACCTCCCAAGGAATGCACTTCTGGATGCGGTTGAGATAGGCTTTGCAACAGAATGAATCGAAATTCAATCTGTTCAAAGGTTGTGGATTGAAGGGTCACACAGTAGCTGCGGAAAGACTACTGATTTACCTAAGATAGTAGCTTAGATATTACACACTAAGGCTACTAAATGTTGACTGAAGGATATTACACACCAACAATCAGATTAAGAAGAGAATCACTCTCAATCTTAAGAAAAGAAGCTGTTTTTATTTGAAAAGTTGAATGATCAAGTTTACAACTGAAAGCCCCTATTTATACTATAAGGGGACGTAATATGAGGAGCCTACAACATTAAATTGGTTACAATTACAAGGGAAGACTTGACCAAAGACCTTGACCAAAGACCTTGACTTCATTAACTCTTATTTTGACTATGAATGTAGACACTTTCCCCCCCCCCCTTTTGATGATGCCAATTTTGAGCTTTTTAATTGAACTCCTTTTGATTTTACACAACAAATTGGGCTGGTTGTAATGTGATTCATTTGCCTCATTAAAAACCTTACCAAGAAAACCCAATGGGAGAAAACTTGGATAAGGGAAAAAGAGTACAAATGGATCACATACCCATTTGTATGCTGTCTTGAGCTTGTACTAAAATCAGAGTGCTTTTAGGCACTTCTCCATTCAAGCTCAAGTGAATTTGTTTTGCATTCTCCTTGTTGAGCATGCGGCTGATTGCCTCTTTGAGTTTCTTGGCTTTTGCTCGGGTTAATGATCCAGCTGGTAGTGCAAGAGATTCTTCATGTTCCACTGGTTCATTCCTAGCCATGAGCTTCTCCTGTTGTGTGCTTTCCATGCTCGTATCAAAATGCCAATGCAACAAACGAATAACAAATAAAAAAGAAATAGCAACAAAACAAGAATGGGAAAAATACTTATTGTACATAAGTGAAAACTATAGGCGTGTCTGATGGTTCCTTTTTGATGTATATCTACTCGAGTTTGAATTTATTTTGGGCCATTTTTGTGGCCATTGCAACTTTCCAAAATGTAATATAAAGACCATAGCTTAGCTTTGCTTGCAAATGGCCGTTTAGGCACACCATATGTTCACTCCGTGTGTGTTAGATGTGTGGCATGTCTAGAGTCTTCATATTTGATTCTATGATCTTCTATATCTTCATTTGAGGCTATAGGATCTTGATTCTAAAGCACTTCCTCTTGTCTTTCTTGTGCTTCTTGATCTCTGTCCTTAGGCGTTGTTCCTACCTTTTCTTGCCCAATGTTGCCATCTTGAAACTTTGGGCGGTCTTCTTTTATAAAATGTGTTAAGGCACTAGAAATGCAAGTACAGTGATAAGACTTACATTGGTCTATATGATCGTTTTCATGGCTGATTGCTATTTTTTCGAAGGCTTAGAAAAGATCATTGGATAAACCATAAACAGTGGCCAATGGGACATCTAGGCCACTGGTACCAGTGGTGCTTGAGGTGGAAAGGGTCTGGCAGCCCTCTGGCGTTGTTGGTTCCTCTTGGGATAAAGTTTTGAGGTAGTGCTCCACGGCCAGATGAACCTCTTTCTTAGTTGCTTGTTCCTTGACAATGTTACTGTGGTTTTTTGTACCACAGCCAAAAGGATTGGGCCATGGTTGGTACTTAGATCATCATCATTCACTCCTCTTCTGAGGTTTTTGTCGTCAAAACTAGATCACCTGCATCATAAGGAGATAGCTCAGCTACTTTAAATGTATGGGAAATGTTTACATCCTCGGGAAGTTGTAGGAGGTATGCATTGATATTGATCGTTTGCAAGATCTTGAACGAAACATCTCCTCTTGGTGCTAGTTTGGAGGCCCTATTCTGGGGGAACCTCTCAGGTCTCATGTGCAACCAGACCCATCCTGGATCAAAGGTCAATTTCCTTCAGCTTTCATCAGCCCTATTCTTGTACTCCTCGGTTTCTTCTCAATGCTCTCCTTGGCCATCATGTGCAAATTTTGGATACGTTCTCCTTGGTTATACCAATTTTGATTTACGTGCTCAACCTATGGAATTGGTACAATGTGTACTGGAGACAAAGGGTTAAAGTCGTAGAATATCTCAAATGGGGATAGTTTAGTAGCCGAGTGAGTAGCATGGTTATATGGAAATTCTACAAATGGTATGCAATTCAACCAAATGTTCATATTTTTAGCAAAAGGGTGACTCTTAATAGGGTTGAGATTGTCTTATTGTCCACTTCAGGTTGCTCATCAGTTTGAGGATAACAAGCTTTTCAAAAAAGTAGCATGGTGCAAAACTCTTTCCAAAGTGTTTTCCAAAAGTGGTTAAGGAAGTTGATGTCTCGGTCAGACGTTATGGTTTTTAATATGCCATGTAGGCATATTACTTCTTTAAAACGACATCAGCCGTTTGAGTGGCATCATGAGTCTTCTTACACAGTATTAAGTGTGCTATTTTGGAGAACCGGTCTACTATTACAAAGATTGTATCTTTCTATCAGATATTTAGAAGCACTATGATAAAATCCATGGAAATACCTATCCAAGGAACATTAGGTATAGGCAATGGTAAATATAAAGTATACAGAAGTAACTTGGACTTGGCTTTGTTGCATGTGATGCACCGAGCACAAAACCTCTCCACATCTCTTTTGAGATGAGGCCATTAGAAATGATCCATCACCACGGCCAGTGATACCAGCTTGGGATCGCAGCCATGATGCTCTGGGACCGGTACAATGAGCTTGGAAGAGAAACTCGGCTGTAAGCTTCTTCGGATAGTTTTGAATGTGTGTTTGGGGTGGTGAGCAATGTTGATGAGGACATCAGGTCGTACATCCAGCCAGGAGACCAGACTGGCCGACCAGGAAGCTTGTCCAAGACAGCCGGACCATCTGGCACGCCTGCCGGCCCAAGCAGTACCGCCGGACCCTCGACCACAAGGACCAAAGCAACCAGCATTGCGGGCGGAGAGGCCCAAGCTTCCGGCACACTTGGTGGCGACGTGGATGACACCGCCGGTCCCTCTGGTGATGCCGCCAACTCCGGGATCAACTTGGCCGGTCCTGAAGGCATTCCGGCCAGTACCTCGCATAATCCAGCCGGTACAGCCGGTCCAGCCGAGTACACGCGCATTTCCACTTCTACACAAGAGGATTCGGACCAAATGAGCTACCAGCTCCAGGACATGCACCTAGAGGAAGTATCTACACCATTGGTACCTCAAGGAGCAATGACAAGAAGCAGATCAAGGGCACTCTTCCACAAATTCAGCTTATGGGTCGACAAGCTCCTAGAGGAAGATCAACTAAGGACAATGGGCCAAAAATGCAAGGAAGAGTCCAATGGCTTCTCAACAACACAAGGGACATCAGAGACTTGGGCTTTAGTGGCAAGAGAGGTCAGGGCCCAAAGATTTTAACCCTACTCCAAGTCGAAGACTAGGAGCAAGGCGCGTGCATGCCACAAGGACGGCCACCTTCCATTTCTTGGCCATGAGGTAAGTTAAGGTAAGTTTCAATTCAAATATATGCCTCTTTCTGTTTTGCAGGGTAGGATCTAGAATATTTACTTTTATTGAGTCAAAGACATTTTAGGAATAGGTCCTTTTTCGATTATACACTTTTGTATCTTTTCCATTTGTGCACTTTTGTAAACTTTCCTTTTCTTTATTTGAGTCGACCCTAGAAGGTCAAGCTGTCGAGCATATTAATAAGGCTCCTTCCAGCATTGTAGTTCGACAACCTTTTGATATTAATAAAGATCGAATTTTCTTTCAACAAGTTATTCTCTCAAGAGACTTGTGCGCTTAGAACCTAGTTGAGACCAGCCCTCCTAGTTCTAAGTTTGTGATTTATCACGAGGTTTATCACCCCTCGTGTGGTTCACTTCACCCTTCCATCAAATACCAACCCAAAAACCCCTATCCAAGAAGTCTAAGGTCGAGTTTCTCACCTAAACTTCTACAAACAGCCCACGCGCATACATCCTTGAATCAAGGCTTGTATCATTTTGGTATCAGAGCTTAAAGCTCCTAAACCAGGTTGTTTCTATCCTTTAGCTTGTTTTGTTTTTAGTTCTTGCATTAGTTTAAGTCGCATTCAAGAAAAAATAAAAAAAAATAACATCAAACTCCAAACCGAATGCATCTAGCCTTCTACGTGTATCACTAGGGTTTAGATTCACTTTTGCATTACCATTCACGTTTTCCTTTTTGTTTAAATCATATTTCCTTTATTTTTAAGTTAAATTAAAAGAAAAGAAAAAGAAAATAGGAAAAATACCAAAGGAATTCGAATTGGACAGGTAGCACAAGTTGTCAAGAAAGTTTCTTTTTTTTTTCAAATCTTCACATTTTTGAATTTCCAATTCTCAGATTTTTTCCTTTTTGTAAATTTTCGAATCCTTATAAAAAGAAAACCCTCCTAATAATTTAGGAGCATCCTAAATTGTCTTCTTTCTTTATAGCACGCAATGGCAGAAGAAAATAGAAAAGCAACCGAAGCCATGATGGTCATGTTCACCACTCTCCAAACACAACTCGCATCAATAGGCGAGAGGTTGGAGCGCGTGGAAAGACCGGTGAGGTTCCAGGCCATAAGGCACATGAGAGCTGAGCAAGACCGTCCTGAGGGTCCTGAGCACCTTAGGACATGGAACGAACAAGAGGAACCCCAGCCAGATGGAGATGAGGACACACTACCTCATAACTATCACCATAGGCCGAGAGGACCTCCACGGCAACCAGAGGCAGGAGATGATGGCTTTGAGCCATATGGTCTTAACCAGAGACCAAGAATGCCTCCTAGACATCATGAGGATGGAGATGAACACGCCTATAACCGGGTAACTCATCCTGATGTTAAGCTAACTCCTCCAAGTTTTGCAGGAAAAGTAGACCCCGAGGCTTACCTAGATTGGGAGAGAAGAATGGATCATATCTTTGATCATTACAACCAACCAGGACCTAGGAGAGTCTCAATGGCAGTAGCACAACTCACGGACAATGCCCTCATCTGGTGGGATCGTGAGGTATCTGACAGAAAGAGGAAGAGAATGAGGCCCATAGACTGATGGGTCGACATGAAAGACCTCATGCGACAAAGGTTTGTTCCACCTTACTTTCATAGAGACTTGCAATGTCGTTTTCGTACTCTTAAGAAGGGTACTAGATCAGTAGAGGAGTACTATGAAGAGTTTGAGAAGCTAAGGAACAGATTGGAGCTCAATGATGATGAAGAAGCATTGATGGCACAATTCTTGGATGGACTCCAAGAAAGAATCAGCAGCAAGGTGGAAAGGCAAATCTACAATGACTTCAAAGACTTGTTCCACCTATCTGTCCAGGCTGAGCAACACATCAAACGTAAGAGCCAAGACATCCGCAGCAAGCCTAAGACACCTTGGGCACCAAGCAACATGCCCAAGCCCGTAGACAAAGGCAAGAGCATAGAGATCGAGTCAAGGTTCAAGAGCAAGCCTCCTGAACCCACCCGTGACCAGAGAGAGACTGGTAAGTCTTCTAACCCTCAAAGATCACGTGACATCACTTGTTTCAAGTGTAGGGGTCGTGGACACATCTCAAGGGAGTGCCCAAACAACCGGGTCATGTTGATTACGGAGGCTGGAGAATATGAGTCCCAAGATGAAGAGGACTATGAACCAGAAGAGGAATATGGTGACATTGAGTACCCTGATGTGGGGAAGTGCTGGTCACTAGACGCATCCTCAGTGCAATGGTGGATCCTTCAGAGACCATCCAAAGGGAGAACATCTTCCACAGCCGTTGCACCATCAAGGGCAAGGTATGTAACCTCATCATAGATGGTGGTTCTTGCACTAACGTTTCTAGTGCATATATGGTTGATAAGCTAGGTCTAGAGAAGACAAGGCATCCTCGACCATATAGACTGAGATGGCTGGATGACAAAGTGGAGCTCAAAATCCATGAGCAAGTCACTATGCCATTCAGTGTGGGCAAGTACCAAGACCAAGTCGTGTGCGACGTGGTGCCCATGCAAGCTGGCCATCTTCTGCTAGGAAGACCATGGCAGTTTGACAAAGAGACCAGGCATGATGGCCGAACCAATCTCTACACTTTTGTGCATGAAAAAAGAAAGGTCAGCTTGGCTCCTCTTACACCTGCCCAGGTACACGAGCTACAACTCCAAATGAGTAAGGAAAAGAAACTTATCAAGTCTAATTTTCTTATTCAACCAAGCCATCTCCAGAGAGCTTTAGCCTCGAAGGATTTAATGTTACTAATGGTTTTCAAAAAAGTGTTGAATGTAGAAAAAGAACAGGTAGAGCTACCTCCTGAAGTAGCAACTCTCCTCAACAAATTCCAGGATGTATTTCCAGAGGAGATACCAGCAGGCTTGCCTCCTTTACGTGGCATAGAACACCAGATTGATCTAGTGCCTAGAGTAGCCCTGCCCAACCGGCCAGCCTACCGGATGAGTCCAGAGGAGTCCAAGGAGCTTGAGAAGCAAGTCAAGGAGCTCCTGGAGAAAGGCTATGTTCGAGAGAGCCTCAGTCCATGTGCCGTACCAGTGCTACTAGGGCCCAAGAAGGATGGGACTTGACGCATGTGCGTGGACTGCCGAGCAATCAACAACATCACAGTCAAGTACCAGCATCCAATACCACGGCTGGATGACATGCTAGATGAGCTGAGTGGAGCCACGGTCTTCTCCAAGATAGACCTCAAGTAGATACCACCAGGTCAGGATGAAAGAAGGTGATGAATGGAAGACAGCTTTCAAGATAAAGCAAGGGCTCTACGAGTAGACAGTCATGCCATTTGGCTTGACTAATGCCCCAAGCACCTTCATGCGCCTTATGAACCAAGTTCTTAGGGCGTACATCAGTAAGTTTTTAGTGGTTTACTTTGATGACATACTAGTTTATAGTAAGTGCCTACGGGAACACCTCACACATCTTGAGATGGTACTTAAAACCCTTCGACAAGAAGAGCTTTATGCCAATCTCAAGAAGTGCATCTTTTGTACTGATAAACTTGCCTTTTCAGGTTTTGTTGTAAGTTTACAGGGCCTACAGGTTGATGAAGAGAAGATTCGAGCCATACAAGAATGGCCAATACCAGGCAACATCAGCCAAGTAAGGAGCTTCCACGGACTGGCCAGCTTCTATAGGAGATTTGTGCCCAACTTCAGCAGTATTGCCTCACCATTGATGGCAGTAGTGAAGAAGAACGTGGGATTCAGCTGGGGAGAAGCTCAGGAGAAGGCATTCCAGGCCTTGAAGGACAGCCTTACACATGCACCAGTGCTAGTCTTGCCCGACTTCAACAAGACATTTGAAGTGGAGTGTGATGCCTCTGGAATAGGCATAGGAGCAGTGCTAACCCAAGGAGGGAGACCAGTGGCATACTTCAGGGAGAAGCTAGGTGGTGCCTCACTGAACTACCCCACTTATGACAAGGAGCTTTATGCCCTTGTCCGAGCATTGGAGACTTGGCAGCATTACTTGCTATCCAAGGAGTTTGTGATCCACACTGATCATGAGACTCTCAAACACCTCAGAGGGCAAACCAATCTCAAGAGGAGACATGCCAGGTGGATGGAATTCATTGAGACCTTCCCGTACGTCATCAAATGCAAGAAGGGCAAAGATAATGTGGTAGCTGATGCACTATCAAGGAGGTTTGCCTTGATATCAACCATGGAGGCAAAGGTCCTAGGGTTCGAGCACATCAAGGACCTATACAAGGATGATCCTGACTTTGCTGAGAGCTACAAGGAGTGTGGCACAGGGAGTCATGGCAAGTTCTACATCCATGAGGGGTTCTTGTTCCGAGAAAGAAGGCTGTGCATACCACAAGGATCGTTAAGGGAGCTTATCATCCGAGAAGCTCATGGAGGAGGACTCATGGGCCACTTTGGTGTCGACAAGACTCTAGCAGTGGTCAAGGAGCACTTCTACTGGCCACACATTAAGAGGACAGTAGAAGCTCATTGTGCAAGATGCATCACTTGCAAGAAGGCAAAGTCCCGAGTGCAACCTCACGGGTTGTATCTCCCACTGCCCAAACCTACACATCCATGGGTGGACATCTCAATGGACTTTGTTCTAGGTCTGCCCAAGATCAACCACAAAGATGCAATCTTTGTAGTGGTGGACAGATTCTCCAAGATGGCACACTTCATTCCATGTGTCAATGTCAATGATGCCACTCAAACAGCTGAGCTGTTCTTCAGGGAGATAGTGCGGCTTCATGGAGTGCCAAGGACCATCATATCAGACAGGGACACCAAGTTCCTCAGCCACTTCTGGAGGACCCTTTGGAGAAAGCTAGGCACGAAGCTACTCTTCTCTACCACCTGCCATCCTCAAACCGATGGCCAAACTGAAGTTGTCAACATGACACTATCAACCCTTCTCAGGACTACACTAGGGAAGAACCTAAAGACTTGGGTGGAGTGCCTGCCATTCATAGAGTTCGCTTACAACCGAGCCGTGCACTCAGTAACCAAGAAGACACCATTTGAAGTAGTATACGGCTTCAACCCTCTCACCCCATTAGAGCAAACACCACTACCACCAGCTGAGATGACCAACCTCAACGGAGCATCCAAGGCAGAGTTCATAAGGAGATTACACCAGAAGGTAGCAGAAAACTTGGAGAAGAGGACCGGACAGTATGTGACTCATGCCAACAAGGGAAGAAAGGAGGTGATCTTTCAACCAGGCGATTGGGTGTGGCTACACCTACGGCAGGAGAGGTTCCCAAACCTAAGGAGTTCCAAGCTAGCACCAAGAGGAGATGGACCATTCAGAGTGCTTGAGAGGATCAACAACAACGCCTACCGGATCGAGCTCCTAGGTGAGTTTAATGTGTCCAATACGTTCAATGTTACTGACTTAGCCACTTTCCATGCAGATTGAACCAGTTTTGAGGAAAAAACCTATTGAAGAGGGAGGGGATGATGAGGACATCAGGTCGTACATCCAGCCAGGAGACCGACCAGGAAGCTTGCCCGAGACAGCCAGACCATCTGGCACGCCTGCCGGCCCAAGCAGTACCGCCGGACCCTCGACCACAAGGACCAAAGCAACCAGCATTGCGGGCGGAGAGGCCCAAGCTTCCGGCACACTTGGTGGCGACGTGGATGACACCGCCGGTCCCTCTGGTGATGCCGCCAACTCCGGGATCAACTTGGCCGGTCCTAAAGGCATTCTGGCTAGTACCTCGCACAATCCAGCCGGTACAGCCGGTCCAGCCGAGTACACGCGCATTTCCACTTCTACACAAGAGGATTCGGACCAAATGAGCTACCAGCTCCAGGACATGCACCTAGAGGAAGTATCTACACCAGTGGTACCTCAAGGAGCAATGACAAGAAGCATATCAAGGGCACTCTTCCACAAATTCAGCTTATGGGTCGACAAGCTCCTAGAAGAAGATCGACTAAGGACAATGGGCCAAAAATGCAAGGAAGAGTCCAATGGCTTCTCAACAACACAAGGGACATCAGAGACTTGGGCTTTAGTGGCAAGAGAGGTCAGGGCCCAAAGATTCTTAACCCTACTCCAAGTCGAAGACTAGGAGCAAGGCGCGTGCATGCCACAAGGACGGCCACCTTCCATTTCTTGGCCATGAAGTAAGTTAAGGTAAGTTTCAATTCAAATATATGTCTCTTTCTGTTTTGCAGGGTAGGATCTAGAATATTTACATTTTTGAGTCAAGACATTTTAGGAATATGTCCTTTTTTTGGTTATACACTTTTGTATCTTTTCCTTTTGTGCACTTTTGTAAACTTTCCTTTTCTTTGTTTGAGTCGACCCTAGAAGGTCAAGCTGTCGAGCATATTAATAAGGCTCCTTCCAACATTGTAGTTCGACAACCTTTTTGATATTAATAAAGATAGAACTTTTTCCCCAACAAGTTTTCTCTCAAGAATCTTGTGCGCTTAGAATCTAGTTGAGACCAGCCCTCCTAGCTCTAAGTTTGTGATTTATCACGAGGTTCATCACCCCTCGTGTGGTTCACTTCACCCTTCCATCGTATACCAACCCAAAAACCCCTATCCAAGAAGTCTAAGGTCGAGTTTCTCACCTAAACTTCTCCAAACAGCCCACGCGCATACATCTTTGAATCAAGGCTTGTATCAGATGTGTACCACATGAAGTATGAGAGATCTCGTGATAAATCATAACTCTTGTTTTAGGAGTACGGATCGTTTGGACAAGAGGAGCTTTGTGCGCAAAGGCTCTTGAGAAAAAAAATGTTTACCTTTATTGATAAATGGAAAAAGTTATCAAACTACAATGTTGAAAGAGTGTTATTAATATGCTTGGCAGCCTTGGCCTTCTAGGATCGACACACAATCAAAAGGAAAAGATACAAAAATGCAAAAGAAAAAATACAAAAAATGGAGACAACCGAAAAGGAAAACTACTTGATGTCCATGACTCAAGAAAAAGGAAAAATACTAAGCTCCTACCCTACAAAAGAGAAACGGCAAATATATAAATGTAAAACTTACCTACTTACCTTTCAGTCAAGAAATAGAAATTGGCCGACTTTGTGAAGGTCATGCGCCAAGCCTTTACTTGTGCGCTTGGAATAGGATTATGTATTTTTGAGATTTGACCTCTTTTGCGACGAGGGTCCATGCTTCTATAGATATTTGGTGAAGTGGTAGGCCTTTGGCTTTCTTGCTGAACTCCTGGCTCGTGGCCGAGATGCTTTGGCCCGCTTGATCTAGAAGATCTTCTAGGAGCATGTTGAAATTTTGGTATAGTGTGCAAGTTCTATTTATGATAATTGCTCCTTGTGGCACCATTGGGGCTGAAATCTCCTCTAGTTCCATGCCTTGCAGCTGGCTGGTCAGTTGGGCCGAATCTTAAAGTGTGTTGCTTGGGCTGGCTATCTCGCTGCTTGATCCGGCCATGTAGCCCTTGTCTCCACTCTAGCCGGACATGTCGCCAATCGTGCTTGCTGTGTCATGCAGGTCTTCTAGTCGGCCATCTTCTTGTTTATGTCCTTCTGGCCGGCCATTTGATCTGGTTCCCTCATCATCCCCTCCATCTTTAATAGGTTTTGTCCTAAAAAATGGATCATCTGCGAGGAAGGGAGTTAAATCAGCTACGTTGAAAGTGTTAGACACATTAAACTTACCTGGGAGCTCAAGCCGGGAGGCATTGTTGTTGATTCTCTCAAGGATCCTGAATGGGCCATTTCCTCTAGAGGCTAGCTTTGAATTTCTTAAGTGGGGGAACCTCTTCTACCTTAGGTGTAGCCACACCCAATTGTCTGGGTGGAAGATCATCTATGTTTGCCCTTTGTTGACATTAGTGACATACTGCTCGGATGTCTTCTCTAGGTTCTCTGTGACCATTTGGTGCATCTTTTCGACAAATTCTGCCTTAGACTCTCTATTCAGGTTGGCCATATCAGCTGGTGGCACTGGGGTTTGCTTCAAAGGAGTTTGAGGGTTGAAACCATAGACAACCTCAAAAGGTGTCTTCTTGGTGGGCAAGTGCACAACTCTGTTATAAGCAAACTCTATGAATGGCAAACCTTCCACCCATGTGTTAAGTTTCTTCCCAAATATGGTTCTGAGAAGAGTAGACAAGGTATGATTGACCATCTCAGTCTAACCATAGGTTTGAGGTGACACGTAGTGGAGAACAAGAGCTTGGTGCCTTAGCTTCCTCAATAGATTCCTACAGAAATTACTCAAGAACTTTGTGTTTCAGTCTAACACAGTGGTTCTTTGCTCCATGAATATGCATGATTTCCTTGAAGAACAATTCTGCCGTGTGTGTGGCATCATTGACGTTTGCACAAGGTATGAAATGGGCCATCTTTGAAAGGCGATCTAGTACGACATAGATGGCATCCTTGTGGCTGATCTTGGGCAAGCCTAGAATGAATTCAATCATAATGTCTACCCATTGATGTGTTGAACACCCTGTGAGGGTGCACTCTAGACTTAGCCTTCTTGCATGCTACACATCTTGTGCAATGGGTTTCTATGACCTTTTTGATGTGTGGCCCGTAGAAATGTTCCTTGACCATGACAACGGTCTTGTGAACGCCAAAGTGGCCCATAAGACCTCTATGAGTTTCTCGTGTGATTAGTTTTCTTAGTTATCCTTGAGGTATGCACAATCTCCTCTCTCGGAACAAGAATCCATCATGTAGATAGAACTTTCCGTGACACACTTTGCCACATTCTTTGTAACCTTTGGTAAAGTCTGGATCATCCTTATAGAGATCTTTGATGTCTTCAAACACTAAGATTTTAGCTTCCATGGTGGATAGCAGGTCCTATCTACTTGATAGTGCATCGACCACAACATTGTCCTTGTGCTTTTTGTACTTGATGAGGTAGGGAAAGGTCTCAATGTACTTTATCCACTTAGCATGCCTCCTTTTGAGGTTGCCCTCTTAGGTGCTTGATGATCTCGCGATTAGTATGGATCACAAACTCCTTGGACAGGAAATAGTGCTGCCATGTCTCTAATGCCCGAACTAAGGCACAATGCTCCTTGTCGTAGGTGGGATAGTTTAGTGAGGTCCCACCTAGCTTTTCAGTAAAACCAATCCACTGGCCAGCCTCCTTGTGTCAAGACCGCGTCTATGGCAATGCCTGAATTATCACACTCTTTTAAAAATCTTGTTGAAGTCAGGCAGGACTAGCATCAGGGCATGAGTGAGGCTGTCCTTCAAGGCTTGGAATGCCTTCTCTTGGGCTTCTCCCAAACTAAAACCCATGTTCTTCTTCAAAACACCGTCAAACGGGAGGCTATACTACTGTCTTTGGCACGAACTGCCGGTAGAAACTGGCCAGTCTGTGAAAACTACGCACTTGGCTGATGTTGTCGGGTGTTGGCCATTCTTTAGTGGCTCAGATCTTTTTTTCATCAACCTCTAGATCCTATGAACTCATAACAAAACCTAGGAGGATACATTTATTAGTATAAAAGGTGTATTTCTTGAGATTGGAGTAGAGTTCTTCTTGCCGAAATGTTCGTAGCACCATATAAAGGTGTGAAATGTGGTCATAGACACTTTCTATGTACTAAAATATCATCGATAATATGATTTTAGGGTCAACTCCTTATTGCATGAGATAATGACTCAACCAAATTTCCTATATATATAGTAAGACTGGTATATTAAAAACTTATAATTTTAGTAGACAAATAATGAAAGATAGGTATGAACAAAATATATAACCAAAAAATCGAATCCAAAAAGATCCAAAAAATAGATACTGAACCAAAATCGATAAAAATATTTAAACGAATCTTACATTATGATATCTAAACTGGAACCTAACCTGCACCGAACCGATAATCCAATAGAAAATCAGAAATGCTAAAAATATAATTATATATCTAAAAATAATAATTATATTTAGAGTTAAAATAACTATATTACTCAAATTACAATAAATCAGAATATCAAATATTTTTGGAGCAAAATATTCAAAATAACTAAAATAATTCAATTATCATAAAATTCTAAGTTATATTCATCCAAATTTAAGTAAATTTTAATCATATTTAACTATCTTTTCAATTTTTATCAATATTTCGGGTACCCGAACCCAAATGTAACCATACGAAATCCAAATCGAATCCGAATCAAAATTCTAAAATAATCGAATAAATCCTAAAAACATGACATTTGCTGAAAAAAAGTATTAATACGTAATATAAAATATCAATAGTCAGACTTTCTAACAGCAACACTATTCTAGTAAAAATTTTTTATTTTCAATTGAAATTTATACTATAAATATATGGCTATTTACCTGGATATTAATATATTCTATAGTATTTTATTGTGTTGGTTTCTCATGCACTGATTATGAATATTGATTTCATCTGTTTACTTTACATTTTTTTATCTTTTAAAATCTTACGTTATAAATAATATATTTACATTTTAATTTTCATTTATAAATAGGCAATAATTAAAAGAAATATATAACATTCAGTATCATTGTTTATCATAATTTTATAATCATAAACTCTATATTATTTTAGATAAGTTATAAAATATGGGTGTAATACAACTTCTGATTTTGTATATAATGAATAATAATCTAGCAAACAAGTTATCATTTCATTCATGGTTTATAATTTTCATGAAAAGTATTTTTATTTTATATAAAAAAATCCAACAAATGAAAAAAGGTTTTAACTTTGTCAAGTCCATACAATTATATGCTTGTTTTCGTTTCTAGTTTTAACAAAAACGTTTTTAAACGGACAACATAGTATTAACGAGGGGTAATGCGACAACAACAATATTTATGAATACTAATTTCTAATTAATAACAATCTATCAATAATTATGAATATTGATAAGCGATTTCAAAGTTAGCAGTGTAGTAGCCAAAATTTCTAGAAACTAATTGATAAAAATAATGAAACCTATATAAATTTTTCCATCGTAATTTTATAAACGGTTGTTAATTTATTAAAAAAATTAAAAGTAACAATCCCAATTCACGTTATTTATTATTATTATGATCAATAACCCATAAGATACTCATTGATCACCTTTTTGGAAAATAGTGACAGAAAATTCATTAGTATTCTTTTAATTAAAATATACTCTTTTTTATTGTTGTAAGGTTCATAAGAAACAGTTTATTAGTGATGCATACAACATAAATAGACTCAGTATGATGTATATGTTAGTATATAAAATTTTCTGAGTGATCTTTGACTAATATAATATCAACCCTACTCTTGAGAGTTTAATTAATTATATAAGAAACATAAGATATTATAATAAAGAAAAGAAAGAAGATTTATATTCTACATAGTTTTGGGGTTTTAGATTTTTAATAAATTAATCAATAGTTTTATATTACCTCGGGGGTGGAATCAAGAATGTTAACATTGTCATGTGTTAGCCAATAAGGTATCATAAGTTTGACATCATCGGTATTTTTTTGGGATTCGAATAATTGCAAACAAGCAATAAATATGAAAGCGATGAAAAGAAAATTTGATAAAAGTTTGTAAGCTATTATTGTTTTTTCTTTCTTTGGATAATGGATTAAAGAGAGTGTGAAATATCTAAACTTACCACATTATTAATGTTTATCAATAAAATCTTACTCACAAGAAAATAGAAATGCATCAATATATAAATAATTCTTTTTATTTAATATTGTATTAATGATTTTATTGTATGAGATAATGACTCAACCAAATTTACTATATATATGGTAAGACATGGATACGACAAATTAATAATCTCTGAATGATCTTTTGACAAATTTTATTTGACGATTAATCATATATTTGGTTCCTCGTTTTTTGTAACTATATCAAAAATTATTAAAATAATGATTTCACAGTTGATATAACTATTTTTGTTTAATTGCACTATAAAAATCATACTTTTTCTTAACGTGTACAACGGCTGACAACTTATCTTACTGGTGTTACACGAAATCCAAATTAAATATTTGCATTAAATGCTCGCTAGAATCGTGTCACACAACGGATGAGATTGAACTTTGAGATATGTTTTTCTAGAGTACACTAATAATACCTTTCAGATCTTCAATCATTTTGTAAGGTGCCAGTTACAAACCATCACATCACTATCTATGAACAAAATGTGTCGGTTGAAGTGTGAGGGCAAAATGGGCAAGTTGTAAAACAAGTTAACATATCATATCCATGTCTTACTATATATATAGTAAACTTACCACATTATTAATGCTCATCAATAAAATTTGGATAATAGATTGAAGAGAATGTGAAATATCATATCCATGTCTTACTATATATATAGTAAACTTACCACATTATTAATGCTCATCAATAAAATTTCACTCACAGGAAAATAGAAAATACATCAATATATAAATAATTCTTTTTATTTAATATTGTATTAATGATTTTATTGCATGAGATAATAACTCAACCAAATTTACTATATATATGGTAAGACATGGATACGACAAATTAATAACCTCTGAATGATCTCTTGAGAAATTATATTTGACGATTAATCATATATTTGGTTCCTCGCTTTTTATAACTGTATCAAAAATTATTAGAATAATGTTTTCACAGTTGATGTAACTATTTTTGTTTAATTGCACTATAAAAATCTTAACGTGTACAACGGCTGACAACTTATCTTACTGGTGTTACACGAAATCCAAATTGAATATTTGCATTAAATGCTCGCTAGAATCGTGTCATACAACAGAAGAAATTGAACTTTGAGATATGTTTTTCTAAAGTACACTGATAATACCTTTCAGATCTTCAATCATTTTGTAAGGTATCAGTTACAAACTATCACATCACTACCTATGAACAAAATATGTGGGTTGAAGTGTGAGGACAAAATGGGCAAGTTGTAAAATAAGTGAACAGTTGGAAAACAAATTTCTTGTTTGTTTGCTATTTTTGTAATTAAATCTCATTTTTTTGTTATTCATCAAAATTCCCCTTTATTTTAAGAATGAATATCTCAAAATAAGTCAAATATCCAACGTTACCATTTTCTTATGTGACATATAAACTTCATCATCATAATTTTTTTCTAATAACTATATTAGTGATTGGATAAACGAAAAAAATGATTTTTTATGTTGCATTCTCTTAAACTCAAGAGTCAAGTTGAGTTTATGGGTTATTTTGATTTAAACACAAGGCTCATGTTACTTAAACCATTTACAACTACATGATTGTTGATAAATTATTTAGGAATTAGTAGATAAGATAATAAAATTATATTATATGTTTATTATTTTCTCACATTGTTATATATAAGATAAATATGTATGTCGTATCCACTTTTTAGAAATGATCAATTCATCGGAAATTCATGAATATTTTTCAACTTATTTTTTATGTTAAATTTTTGATGAATTTCAAGCAATATTCCGACAATAACATTTAATTGAAAATATATAGAAAATTATCTATCAAAATATTTTGATAAAACATTTGATAGATGAAGCATCAAAAATGTTCCAAAAAAGTGTTATGGATTTTCAGTAACGCTTTCCAAAATTTTTTTGATAGTGTTATATTTTTTAAATCAGTTTTATTTCAGTATTGTAATTAATAGTTTGATTTATTAAAATTCGTCATAAAAATTAAAAATATTATTAAATTTAAGTAATATTATTTACACAAAATTAAAATATTTGAAAATAATATTTAAATGCATAACTAACATAGAATGTAATTAAATAAATGAGTGAGTGAGACTAGTCTGAGAATTATCGCATCATAAATTCATTTATAGAAGTAAGCTCCTCACAATTGTGTCCTGGTTTTTCTCAATTCATGGAATTCAATATCCTTTTTACCGAAGTTTGTGGTTCAATTTCTCAATTTCTCTGACAAATTTAACATCTCACTGAAAAGAAAAAAAAGACAAAAACGAAATGATATGGCTCGTCAAACTTTGTAAACTGAATTGAGTTGATAATATTATAGTGAATTCCACAAATATAAAACAACAATTATGTAAAATTAATATATCATTAAGCATAAATTAATTAATTTTAGAAAAAAATTACTAAAAAGAAATTTTTTACACATTATTTTATAAATACGGTTTTTATTTTTTTTTAAACAGTTTTTAGATTACAAAATCAGTTTTTTATAGTTACTAAGTTAGTTTTTAAAACCTTTTTTAATTAAAAGAGTTTCTTAATTATAAAAACATTTTTTCAGTTAGAAAAACGTTTTACAAAATATATAATTATAAATCCTTTTAGAAATAAAAATTATATTTTCTAAAATTTAAAATCCCTTTTGAAAAAAAAGTATACATAAATTTAATTAATCAAATACAATAGCACATTTAATATATAATATGAAAGGCCATTTAAAAATTACATATCTAGCAACAAAACATAAATAAAACAAGAAAAAGTATTAAAAACTTATAATTTTAGTAGAGAAATTAGGATGGACAAAAATGAAGGATAGGAATGAACAAAATATATAACCAATAAATTGAATCGAAAGAGATACAAAAAATGGATACTTAACCAAAATCAATAAAAATATTTAAATGAATCTTACATTATGATATCCAAACTGGAACCAAACCTGTACCGAACCGATAACCCAATGGAAAATTAGAAATGACAAAAATATAATTTTATATCTAAAAATAATAATTATATTTAGAGTTGAAATAACTATATTACTTGTTTTCAATAAATCGGAATATCAATTATTTTTGGTGCAAAATACTCAAAATAACCAAAATAAATAAATTATCATAAAATTCTAAGTTATATTCATCAAAATTTAACTAAAATTTAATCATATATAACTATCTTTTCAATTTTTATCAATATTTTGGGTACCCGAACCCAAATGTAACCGTACGAAATCTAAATCAAATCCGAATCAAAATTCTAAAATAATCGAATAAATCCTAAAAACGTGAAATTTTCTGGAAGAGAGTATTAGTACGTAATATAGAATAGTAATAGTCAGACTTTCTAACAGCAACACTATTCTGGTCAAATTTTTTCTATTTTCAATTGAAGTTTATACTATAAATATATGGCTATCTGCCTGGATATTAATATATTGTATATTACTTTATTGTGCTGGTTTCCCATGCACTGATTATGAATATTGATTTCATCGGTTTACTATACGTTTTTTTATCTTTTAAATCTTACGATATAAATAATACATTTACAATTTAATTTTCATTTATAAATAGATAATAATTAAAAGAAATATATAACATTCAATATCATTGTTTATCATAATTTTATAATCATAAACCTTAGATTATTTTAGATAAGTTATAAAATATGGATGTAATACAACTTCTGATTTTGTATATAATGAATAATAATCTAGCAAACAAGTTAGCATTTCATTCATGATGTCTAATTTTGATGAAAAATATTTTTATTTTATAAAAAAAAAATCCAACAAATGAAAAAGGTTTTAACTTGGTCAAGTCCTTACAATTATATGCTTGTTTTCGTTTCTTGTTTTAACAAAAACGTCTTTAAACTGACAACATAGTATTAACGACGGGTAATGCGACAACAACAACATTTAATACGACGAATTGCGAATTAATAACACCCTAACAATAATTATGAATTTTGATATCCGATTTTAAAGTCAACGCTGTAGTAGCCAAAATTCCTAGAAACAATTTGATAAAATAATGAAACCTATATAAACTTTTCCATCGTTATTTTATCAACAGTTGTTAATTTATTAAAAAAAAATCAAAAGTAACAATCCCAATTCACGTTATTTATTATTATTATGATCAAGAACCCATAAGGTAGTCATTGATCACCTTTTTTGGAAAATAGTGACCGAAAATTCATTAGTATTCTTTTAATCAAAATATACATTTTTATTGTTGTAAGGTTCATAAGAAACAGTTTATTAGTGATGCATACAACATAAATAGACTCAGTATGATGTATATGTTAGTATATAAAATTTTCTGAGTGATCTTTGACTAATATAATATCAACCCTACTCTTGAGAGTTTAATTAATTATATAAGAAACATAAGATATTATAATAAAGAAAAGAAAGAAGATTTATATTCTACATAGTTTTGGGGTTTTAGATTTTTAATAAATTAATCAATAGTTTTATATTACCTCGGGGGTGGAATCAAGAATGTTAACATTGTCATGTGTTAGCCAATAAGGTATCATAAGTTTGACATCATCGGTATTTTTTTTGGATTCGAATCATTGCAAACAACCAATAAATATGAGAGCGATGAAAAGAAAAATTGATGAAAGTTTGTAAGTTATTGTCG
Organism: Pugionium cornutum; assembly: GCA_018901935.1. Lineage (NCBI taxonomy): Eukaryota > Viridiplantae > Streptophyta > Magnoliopsida > Brassicales > Brassicaceae > Pugionium > Pugionium cornutum. The sequence continues at coordinate 39,444,498 of CM032162.1, read as the reverse complement.
TTTTTTTCTTTCTTTGGTTAATAGATTGAAGAGAATGTGAAATTTCGTATCCATGTCTTACTATATATATAGTAAACTTACCAAAATATTAATTCTTATCAATAAAATTTTACTCACATTCAAATAGAAAATAAATCAATATATAAATAATTCTTTTTATTTAATATTGTATTAATGATTTTATTGCATGAGATAATGGCTCAACCAAATTTACTATATATATAGTAAGACATGGATACAACAATGTAATAATCTATGAATGATCTCTTGACAAATTATATTTGATGATTAATCATATATTTGGTTCCTCGTTTTTTATAACTATATAAAAATTATTAGAATAATGATTCATAGTTGATATAACTATTTTTGTTTAATTGCATTATAAAATCATACTTTTTCTTAACGTGTACAACGGCTGACAATTTATCTTACTGGTGTTACACGAAATCCAAACTGAATATGTGCATTAAATGCTCACAATCATGTCATCCAATGGCTGAGATTGAACTTTGAGATACGTTTTTCTACAGTCCACTGAAAATACCTTTCAGATCTTCAATCATTTCGTATGGTGTCAGTTACATCACTGCCTATGAGCAGAATGTGTTGGTTGAAGTGTATGGACAAAATGGGCAAGTTGTAAAACAAGTTGGAAAACAAATTTCTCGTTTGTTTGCTATTTTCCTAATTAAATCTCGTTTTTTTGTTACTCATCAAAATTTCCCTTTATTTTATTTTAAGAATGAATATCTCAAAATAAGTCAAATATTCAACGTTACCATTTTCTTATGTCACTTATGAACCTCATCATCACAATTTTTTCTAATAACTATATTAGTGATTGGATAAACGAAAAAATGATTTTTTATGTTTCATTCTCTTAAACTCAAGGGTCAAGTTGAGTTTATGGGTTATTTTGATTTAAACACAAGGCCCATGTTACTTAAACCAATTACAACAACATGATTGTTGATATATTATTTAGAAATTAGTAGATAAGATAATAAAATTATAATATATGTTTATGATTATCTGATATGGTTATGTATAAGATAAATATGTATGTCGGATCTATTTTTCAGAAATGATCAATTCGTCAAAAATTCATGAATATTTTTCAACTTATTTTTTATGTTAAATTTTTGATAGATTTCAAGCAATATTCCGACAATAACGTTTACTTGAAAATATATAGAAAATTATATATCAAAATATTTTGATAAAATATTTGATAGATGAAGCGTCAAAAATGTTCCAAAAAAAATGTTACGATTTTTCAGTAACACTTTCCAAAACAATTTTGATAGTGTTATATTTTTTAAATCAGTTTTATTTCAGTATTGTAATTAATGATTTGATATATTAAAATTCGTCATAAAAATTAAAAATATTATTAAATTTAAGCAATATTATCCACAAAAAATTAAAATATTTGAAAACAATATTTAGATGCATAAATAACATAGAATGTAATGAAATAAATGAGCGAGTGAGACTAGTCTGAGAAATATCGCATTATAAATTCATTTATAGAAGTAAGCTCCTCGCAATTGTGTCGTGGTTTTTCTCAATTTCATGGAATTTAGTATCCTTTTTACCAAAGTTTGTGGTTCAATTTTTCAATTTCTCTGACAAGTTTAACATCTCGATGAGAAGAAAAAAAAGACAAAAACGAAATGATATGGTTCGCCAAACTTTCTAAATTGAATTGAATTGATAATATTAAAAAATCAGTGAATTCCAAAAATATAAAACAAAAATTATGTAAAATTAAAATATCATTAAGCATAAATTAATTAATTTTAGAAAAAACTACTACAAAGAATTTTCTTAAAACATTATTTTATAAATACGTTTTTAATTTTTTTTAACAGTTTTTAGATTACAAAATCAGTTTTCTTTATAGTTACTAAGTTAGTTTTTAAAACCTTTTTAAATTAAAAGATTTTCTTAATTATAAAAACATTTTTTCAGTTAGAAAAACATTTTTATAAAATATATAATTATAAATCCTTTTAGAAATAAAAATTATATTTTCTAAAATTTAAAATCCCTTTTCAAAAAAAGTATTTATAAATTTAATTAATCAAATACAATAAGCACATTTAATATATAATATAAAAGGCCATTTAAAAATTACATATCTATGTACAAAACATAAATTTTAAAAAGAAAAAAGTATTAAAAAACTTATAATTTTAGTCGAGATTGGGCTGGACAAAAATGAAGGATAGGTATGAACAAAATATATAACCAAAAATCGAATCGAAAGAGATCCAAAAAATGGATATTGAACTAAAATCGATAAAAATATCTAAACGGATATTACATTATGATATCCAAACTGGAACCAAACCCGCACCGAACCGATAACTCAATGGAAAATCAGAAATGCCAAAAATATAATTATATATCTAAAAATAATAATTATATTTAGAGTTAAAATAACTATATTACTCAAATTACAATAAATCGGAATATCAAATATTTTTGGAGCAAAATATTCAAAATAACTAAAATAATTCAATTATCATAAAATTCTAAGTTATATTCATCAAAATTTAACTAAATTTTAATCATATTTAACTATCTTTTCATTTTTTATCAATATTTCGGTTACCCGAATCCAAATGTAACTGTACGAAATCTAAATCAAATTCGAATCAAAATTCTAAAATAATCGAATAAATCCTAAAAACATTGCCCGAAAAGAATATTAATAGGTAATATAGAATAGCAATAGTGAAACTTTCTAACAGCAACACTAAATCTGGTAAATTGTTTTTATTTTCAATTGAAGTTTATACTATAAATATATGGTTATTTACCTGGATATTAATATATTCTATATTACTTTATTGTGATGGTTTCCCATGCATTGATTATGAATGTTGATTTCATCGGTTTACTATACATTTTTTTATCTTTTAAAATCTTACGTTATAAACAATACATTTACAATTTAATTTTCATTTATAAATAGACAATAATTAAAAGAAATACATAACATTCAGTATCATTGTTTATCATAATTTTATAATCATAAAATCTAGATTATTTTAGATAAGTTATAAAATATGGGTGTAATACAACTTCTGATTTTATATATAATGAATAATAATCTAGCAAACAAGTTAGCATTTCATTCATGGTTTCTAATTTTTATGAAAAATATTTTTATTTTATATAAAAAAATCCAACAAATGAAAAAAGGTTTTAACTTGGTCAAGTCCATACAATTATATGCTTGTTTTCGTTTCTAGTTTTAACAAAAACGTCTTTAAACTGATAACATAGTATTAACGACAGGTAATGCGACAACAACAACATTTAAAACTACTAATTGCTAATTAATAACAACCTATCAATAATTATGAATTTTGATATGCGATTTCAAATAGCCAAAATTCCTACAAACAAATTGATAAAAATAATGAAACCTATATAAACTTTTCCATCGTTATTTTATCAACAGTTGTTAATTTATTAAAAAAAACAAAAGTAACAATCCCAATTCACGTTATTGATTATTATTATGATCAAGAACCCATAAGGTACTCATTGATCACCTTTTTTGGAAAATAGTGATAGAAAATTCATTAGTATTCTTTTCATCAAAATATATTGTTTTTTATTGTTGTAAAGTCCATAAGAAACAGTTTATTAGTGATGCATACAACAGAAATAGACTCAGTATGATGTATATGTTAGTATATGAAATTTCATGAGTGATCTTTGACTACTATAATATAAACCATACTTTTGATAGTTTAATTAATTAGATAAGAAACATAAGAGATTATAATAAAGAAAAGAAAGAAGATTTATATTCTATATAGTGTTGGGGTTTTAGATTTATAATAAATTAATCAATAGTTTTATATTATTTCAGGGGTGGAATCAAGAATGTTAACATTATTATGTGTTATCCAATAAGGTATCATAAGCTTGACATCATCGATATTTTTTTGGGATTCGAATAATTGCAAAGAAGCAATAAATATGAGAGCGATGAAAAGGAAAAGTGATGAAAGTTTGTAAGCTATTGTTGTTTTTTATTTTCTTTGGATAATGGATTGAAGAGAACGTGAAATAAGTGATGAAAGTTTGTAAGATATTGTTGTTTTTTTCTTTCTTTGGATAATGGATTGAAGAGAAGGTGAAATATCGTATCCATGTCTTACTTTATATATAGTAAACTTACCACATTATTAATGCTCATCAATAAAATTTTACTCATAGGCAAATAAAAAATGCATCAATATATAAATAATTCTTTTTATTTAATATTATATTAATGATTTTATTGCATGAGATAATGACTCAACTAAATTTACTATATATATAATAAGACATAAATACGATAAATTAATAATCTCTGAATGATCTCTTAACAAATTATATTTGATGATTAATCATATATTTGGTTTCTCGTTTTTTATAACTATTTTTTTAATCGCATTATAAAAATCTATAACTGGTTTTTTCTTTTTAACAAAACTGAATTTAATATAGGGTTTATTTCCGTCAACTACATGAATTTATGCGAATAAACTTAGTTCCACCTGTACTTTTGGTTCTTTTTTAAGTTACATAAACTGTGTTTTCTTCCGTAAACTACATAAACTTAATAAATTATTCTAATTACAAAAATTTCGTTAATGTTTACACGTTAAATAGCTACTAAATCTGGTTCTAATTCGAAAATCTAGTTTTATTATCAAAATAAACCCAAATTAAAACCAGATTTTCGAATTAAAACAAGATTTAATAGCTATTTAACAAGATTTTTTATACTTTTGAAAAGAATTGTGAAAGAATTAAATGTGACATTTGCTGGAAAAGAGCATTAAGAGGTAGTCTACGAGAAAGAATAGTCAAATTTTCATACAACAACACTTTTCTTGTAAATTTTCTTTTTTTCTTCTTCTAATTTTGTTTATTTTCAATTGAAGTTTATACTATAAATATATAACTATGTACGTGGACATTAATGTATTCTATATTACTTTATTTTGCTGATTTCCTATGTAATCATTATGAATGTTGATGTCAAAAGTTATTATTTTTACTTTTTAAAATCTCATATTATAAACAATACATTTATCATTAATCCTATATTACTTTAGACAAATTATAAAATATGGATGTAATATAACTTCTGGTTTTTTATATAATGAATAACAATCTAGCAAACAAGTTACCATTTCATTCATGGTTTATAATTTTGATGAGACATATTTTTTTTATTTAATAAAAATTCCAATTGAAAAAAATTTTAACTACCGAAAAATGTCATTTTATATGAGATAGATAATAAAATCCGAGGCACAAACAAAGACAAGGATAATCTTATTGGTGCTGTCTCAACAACAGACTTTAACTCCCCTATTATAACAAATGTTTAGATTTTATTTTGTTTAGTTAGGTAATTTTTCTTGTTTTGTCTCTTATTTTTTTTATTAATTGTTTTCGTAAAGATATAAACAAATGACGTATACATAATTTAAACGTTGTGTAAGTACTATTTCTAACAAATGATGTTATCAAATAAAATAAAATCATAATATTCATGAACAACTCTCAATCTTTTGTTTTGCAAAAATATGTGTTATATAGATTTTTCTATAGGTAATAATTTTTATAGAAAAAAATCAGAAATTATTTAAGTATGCAATAAGTCTGCACCACAAAATATAGCATATGATTGGTTAATTCCATAAAACACTACAACACAACGTCGAAGAATAAGACATCAAATCAGAGACATTTTTGGTTATGTCCGTATAATTATAAGTTTTTCGTTTCTATTTTTAATACAATGTCTTTCAATTGACAACATAAATCGAGGGGTAATGCGACTACAATAACATTTAGGATTAGAACCTTTTTGATCATTCATTAATTTCTGGCATCAGATTCAATTTCAAAAACCGAATCTGTTAACCAGAAACGAAGATGGGCCGGAAAATGCTCGTTACCCAATACAAAGTTTTAGGAATAGAAAATTAAGTTCATTAGTAAAACATAAATAATTGTTGTAACGCTCAAAAATTAATGGTGATATATAACCGTGATATTTAAATACAAAAAATAGTTTAAAAATCTTACTTTATTTTAAATCTATCACATTAAAATTAAAATTTAGAAAATAGCATAAATCATGATATAAAAATATATTTTTTAAATTTAATTACAGTTAAAATTAAAAAATTATGTTTAATATTTTTTCTATTTTATATTTTATATTTTTCTATTAAAAAGAAGTTTAAAAAAAATAAACTAATAGTGTATATTTGAATTTATTTTTAAAGTTATTATTTTAGAGAATTATCCTAATGAAAATTTTTTTCATGGTTTTAATTCGATCTCTTCTTTACTACCTTAGCCTTATTATATCAACACTTACATAACATACTCTATCTCATCTGCCCAATGTATGGATCAGCCCTGTGTTTGATATGTATTCTGTCTGGATCAGCCCAGTGTTTGATCTGTATTCTGTCTTGATAACATTGTAACAACCACCGCATCAAACACTATCTCAGTCTCTGTTGTATCAACACTTGCATATCATTCTCCATCTCATCTGTTCAGCATCTGAGTTATAACATGTTCTGCTTGGTTCCACCAGTTTCACACAGCAATCATCATAACACTAACAATCTCCTCCTTGATGAGTGAGTTATAGAGCTCAAATCCACAATCAATATCATAATACATATTTCACATCAAGTCTTTGTAGTTGTGACACGATAGATGTAACACATCATGATGTAGTAGTTGTATCATATATTTGTTTAATAACTTCTCAACTAATTCAACAATACACTAACAATCTCCCCATTGATGACTGAGTTGTACAACTCTACCAGAAAACAACTACTACATATTTTCAATCTTTAATCATATATATACCTTAATCAACAATACACTAACAATTTGCACAACCTAAGAGGTTTTGGTTGAGCTAGAGAAGCATCATAAAAAGAATATAGAAATGTTAGGGAGGTTTTTTATCCTTGAAAAAAGAATAAAGAAATCTTACTTTTGAATGAAGATTTGTGTATATCACCAAAAAGGAAATTGTTACTAGGGTGAATCTCATCCTATTGAGTATAAATAGGTATGTTAAGCATTGTAGCTACTCATCACGAAAGGTACAGAGATCTTAACAAAATGGTTTTGGGTTTTCTTATAAAAAATCAAAACAAGGGGTTTAAAGGTTATTTTTTAAAAGCTTTTAAGATTAGAATGTTATCTTATGAACGTGTGATGATAGATTAACAAGTAAAAGGGTGTCCTGCTCTTGTTAAAGTTTGTATTATGCATGACTTTTAAGTGTATTTAAAAGATTGTATAGTAATATACACATGTAGGAAAAATGTGCTATATCACTCTTTGACGTAGTTGTTTGTATCAATAGCTTTTGTGTTTTCAATTAGTATCAAAGTGGGAATTTGTGTATATTACAAATGGGTGTAATCTTGTGGAGAAGATGAAAAGCTATCAAGATCTAGAGAATAGTTATAGTGTGATACTATATTGGGGAAATTACAGTTTTTGAAAATTAAAAATGAAATCGTTGATTCGAGTTATTGATGTGCTAGCTTGGAAAATAAGAGGTGCATATTTTATACAGGAATCTCTGCCACCTTTTGAGATTATTTCCCAATGAATCATGAAGAATCACATTACAGGAATCTATAAATCGTTGGAAGGACTCGAGTCTCCTCTTTCCAGGAAGACCGATTTCGTTCAGATTTGAGATATGTGTTGATTGTTATGGTTGTGTTTATAAAGCTTATCCATAGCATGCATCATTGATCAGCCCGGCGAGTTGTGCCCTTTGGTTGGACATCCGAGGTTCGTTTGAGTTGAAACAGTGCAGGTCATGACACAGTGCAAGCTCTTTGTGAAAAAGAACCAATTTCAAAATGAGAAACATATGAAAACATGATATCAAAGTGGGGGAAACAAATTTGCCAAGATGAAAGGTTGGATGTTCTTTGTCAACCTGTGACAAAGATGAAGAATGGTCATGATCTCTTTAGTTATTCATTCATATATGTCGTTACAAATACTCACTAATTAAACTATTTATATATATCTACCTATCCCTATGTGGCGATTCGTATTTGAATCATGCTTGAACCGAAATTTATATATATCCACATATATTATTTGTTTTAATTTTGGTTGATACACTTAAACTCATTGGATTATTAAAATGAAAACGGTTGTATGTTAATATATTTGTTATGAAAGATATGTTTGGGGATAATTGCATGCGAGGGAACTATCAAATGTTAATTTTTAAAATTGATGAATAACTTCAATGTTATAAAATATTTATATACATTAAAATAACTATTTGAATTATACAATAATTAAAAAGATGATGATAACAATGTAGTCAATGGTTTTAATAAGTGATGATAACAATGAAATCAATGGTTTTCAAAGGTGATGATAACCAATGTAGTCAATAATCTTAATACGTCCCCTCAAGATGCATGAGTCGGAGTGAGACCAATCTTGGAATACAACGGAACGAAGAGAGCATGATGCAATGGCTTAGTAAGTCCATCAGCAAGCTGGTCCGCAGATGCGACATGAGACATACGAAAATTACCAAATTGAACAAGACCACGAATGCAATGATAATCAACGCAACATGTTTCATGCGAGAATGGAAGACAAAATTAGCATAAAAATAGGTGGCTCCCACATTACCACAGTAAATAATCGGAAAGGTAGAGAGAAAAACACCCAACTCAGTAAGTAGAGAATGAATCCACTGAACCTTAGAGGTTGTCGTTGTAACACACTTGTACTCAGCCTCTGTCGAGGAACGAGCAATGGTAGGTTGTTTCTTAGCAGACCATGAAATGAGATGATGTCCAAGATACACAAGATATGCTTCCATAGAGGAATAATCGTCTTTATCACCAACCCAGTCAGCATCCGAGTAAACATGAAGGATAAGAGGATTAGATGTCGAGAAGAAAAATCCACGATCTCGAGTACCACAAAGATAACGCAAAATGCGTTTTGCGGCAGCCCAATGTTCTGAAGTTGGCTGATGCATGTACAAGAGAAAGATGATCGCATCAGAAGATTGAAGAATAAATAAAGATGCATCCGCCAATGAATTGACAAAATGTGATTCGAGAAGCAATGAGCGAAGGGCATTGTAACAAGCACGTGGTGCTTGATTCAAACCATAAATAGCTTACTTAAGGCGACACACATGATTAGGGTGATCTCGATCAATGAAATCTGGAGGCTGTTCCATGAACACAACTTCATCAAGGGGACCTTGTAGGAAGGCATTGTTGATATCAAGTTGTCGAAGAGTCCAACTGTGTGATGTTGCAAGTCTAAATACTAGAAGAACCAATGCCCTTTTTGATAACAGGACTAAATTGTACCTTTTGACAACTAATCTTGCCTTGTATCGCTCAATTGAACCATCCGGAACACGTCTTATGCGGAACACCCAACGACAACCAACAAAATTTTCCACAGAATCAGGAGGAACCAAGTCCCATGTCTCATTCCGTATCTCAGAGTTCATTTCATCACTCATGGCATGACGCTAGTTGGGATCTCCAAGAGCTTGATGATAAGTGCCAGGTTCAATCTCGTAATAAGGTTCAACTACAGCAGCGAGAGTAAACTTAGTCTTCGGCTTGCAAATTTAATTTTTAGCCCTTGTGATCATAGAATGAGTGTTAACAGACGCATTAACCATCAAAGCAGGCTCAACAATTGTTGGTATAATAAGAAGTGCATTAGTAGAAACTGTATCATCAGAAGCACATGATGCAACAAGAGGAGATGAGTTAGATGGTACCTCCGATGACACCTCCAAAGTCGGTGGTGACGAATCTAATTCAGGAGTATGCATAGCTTCGGGATGAAAGAGTGACGTCACAAAGATAGAAGAGATGGAGAAGTCTTTAGGGGCTGGAGCCGACTGAGAAGAAGTAGATAACTGTGAGTAAGGAAAGATGTCTTCATAAAACTCCACATGTCGTGACACATACAAGCATTAACTTTTTGGATCAAAGCAAAAATAACCACTTTTTGTTAAAGAATACCCAAGAAAAAGACATGGAGAACAACGAAGCTCAAATTTATTGGAAATATAAGGTCGTAACCAAGGAAAGCAAAGACAACCAAAGACTCTAAGAATTAGGAGAAGTGCCAAAAATCATAGTATAAGGAACTTTGAAATGAAGAGCAGAAAAATGAAGACGGTTGATAAGAGAAACGGTTGTGGCAAAGGAAAATGACTAAAATGAACGGGAAGAGAAGCATATGAAAGAAGAGACAACCCAGTTTCAACAATATGTCTATGCTTTCTTTCAAAAATCTCATTATGTTCTGGGGGCATGAGGAGGATTTGTTAAGTGAGAGATGCCATGAGTGGAAAGAAAACTTTCCATTGCCATAAATTCACCACCATTATCAGTATACAATGTGATAATGTGGGTTTGAAATTTGTTTTCAACCAAAGCCTTGAATTTGACAAAGGTTCCAAACATTTGAGACTTTTTCTTTAGTGGATAAAACCAATTGTAACGAGTAAAATGATCCACAAGTACTAAGTAATACTTGTATCCATCAAAGGAAAAAGTCGGAGAAGTCCATAAATCAGAGTGAGAAGCTCAATTTGTTTAGACGATTGAATAATATTGACACCAAAAGGAATTTTGTGGCTTTTATTAAGGGAGCACGATTTGCAAAAAAAAGAAGAAAAAAATTTATTGGATAAAGGAAGTTCAAAAACTGATAATTGTTTTATTTAGAAGATCGACATGGGGATGACCCAAACGAGAATGCCAATTTGAAAAAGAAATTTTAAAACCAGTCAGTGCACGATGTGGGGTTGAAACAGAGGACAATAATGGCCACTCATACATCCCATCTTTAGCTTTGCCCTTTGTGACTAATGCTCATGACTTAACATATATGTTATTATCAACACATAATCAATAGAAAAAAATAAGATTATTTGCCATAGTGGGAACATGAAGAACATTAGATAATTGCAAATCATGAGATAGAGTAGAGAGAGGAGTGGAGCCTGTGTTCTTAATTGGAAAACCATGGCCATCGCCAATCACAACATTATCGATCTCAATATACGGATCATGGAGAGAAATATTCTGAAGGTTGGAGGTGATGTGGTGAGAAGCACCACCACTACAATACTTGTGCAGACCTAGGCCATCCCGAGAGGAATTACGGTTATTGGAGGATTTGCTTCTCCTTTCATTTGACGTTTCTGTTTCCCAGTAGTGTGTCATTGTTTTGTATAGACTCGGAGAAATCCACTTTGGACGTTTACCGGTTGTATGAACCATGCTCACCATCCCTTTCATCCATCTTACACAGATGGATTTGAATTTTTTTCGTACGATTGAGGTGATCACATGATCCCAGTTGTATGATTGCTTGCAATTTCAAAATTAATAAATTTATTAATTATTAAATTTTATTAAATTAAAAATAATAATAAATAAAAATACTTACCGCCAATTCGATGAAATATTTCTCTTATCGTTCAGTTGGCATGACTGACCAACTGTAGAGGGGCCGTCAAATTTGTTTTTTAAATTTTTTGAAATTTGACGGGTTATAACCTTTTTGTTCCGGTGAAACTTACTATTTTAAATATATTAAAAATTTTGAATTTCAAATAAACTTTTATAAATTTTAAATAATTAATAGTTTTATTAAATTTAATAATTATATTACTTTAAATATAAATAAAAGTAATATTATCTTACACAGACGGATTCAAATTCTTTTCGTACGACCGAGGTGATCATAGGATCCGAGGTGTACGATTGATTGTAATTTAAAAATTAATAAATTTATTAATTATTAAATTTTATTAAATAAAAAATTAATTAAAAATAATAATAAATAAAAAATACTTATAGCAAATTCGATAAAAATATTTCTCATATCGTTCACTTGGCATGATTGTCCAACTCTAGTAGGGACATCAAATTTTTTTTTCAAAATATTTGAAATTTGATGGGTCATAGCAACTTTATCCCAGTCAAACCTAATATTTTAAATATATTAAAAAATTTGAATTTCAAATAAACTTTTATAAATTTTAAATAATTAATAATTTTAGTAAATTTGTTATTATATTACTTTTAAATATAAATAATTAATTTTAACTAAATAAATTAAAATATATAATTTTAAAATGCTTACGAGGTTGTGTTTGGTGCTAGCACTGGAGACAACACTGTCAAGTACTGGTCTCGTCTTGGGATTTGTAACCAACTATCTAAGGTGATAATTTGTTCCTCTGTTTCCGTTTCAGAAGGCATAACCTCTTCCTTTTCATGCTCTTTCGATTCCTGAAACCGATTAGACGGTTCGGTTTCAGAAACCATGTGAGGAGTGAAGGTATATTGGGGCGGTAGGCGGATTCCGCTATAAGCGGCAGCTGAAGGGTTTCGAAGAGGCCGATGAGTTACCATTGTCGGAAGATGGCGTTTCCACGATCTCTCAACGACCTACCGCTACTTGCCATTGGGTATGTGGGTTTTGGGTTTTCTGGTTGAGAAAGATTTAAGTTTTTGAGAGGTTTTGGATGTTTGGATGTTTGAAGTGTGAAAATGATGGGGGAAAGAATCATGTATATAAATAAAAACTTTGCGACCACGTATGTGGTCGTAAATCAGTAGCAAAATACACAATTAAATACGTGGTGGCAAATCAGTCATAAATTTACGACTGGTTTACGACCACTAATTAATTTGGTGAGAGTTGAATTTTCTGAAAACTTTCAAACTCCCACCAAATTAATTGGTAATCGCAATTCAGCCGTAAATCAATTGCAAATTTGCAACTGATTTGCGACCACCATTGAAAAGTTAGGGATGATCACAAATTAGTCGCATAAATTATAACCAATTTGCGACCACTTTTAAAATATTGGTGTGGTCGCAAATGTGACCAATTTGTGACCACGCATAAAAAATAAAGTGTGGTTGCAAATTGGTCACAATTTTTTTTGACCAATTTGCGAACACATCAACAATGTTGTTATGTGGGGCCAATGTGGTGGCAAATTAGTGACAAATAATACTCTAAACTCTAAATTATAAAAACTTGGTGAAAATTTTGAATTCTATAAAATTGTTAACATCATTATGAATTTTATAAATTTCATTTACTAAGTAAACAACAACAATTTACACATTTAACAAATTTACATATTATTTACCTAAAATACTTAACACATTCTCTTAAGCTTATACCTCTTATATACAATTCATATGTTTCATAAATTTACATCAACAGAATTATGATTTTGTTTATATTTTACCACCTATAATAGTTAGTACTTACCTAATATTGAAAATATAAATTGTAAATGTGAAAAATACATAAAGAAAATATAAATTTATAATTATGGATAGCGATAGTATGGCCAATCGTTGTGAGTATAATGGTGGATGTCTGGGACCAAATTATTATGATTTATTTTTCGCCTTTGTATTAACTTCTCTATTTATCTTAATAAATGCTTTGTTACAAAAAGATTTTTTTTGAGTGAACATTTCAATGTTAATTAACTCTTATTTTTTTTAAGATAAAGAAAGAAATTATATTTTCTCTTCTATTTATTACAGTGACGATGAATCAAAATCTCACTATTTCTTTTTCTAGTTTTTCTTCCAAGTGCAGGATAACCCCAGGGGATTAGAGGTTTTTTATACCAATTGGAGCTCTTCCTTCACCACCTCCATCGGGATGGTCGACAGAGTTCATAACTACTACTCTTATTACATGATGTTTATCTAGCAAACATTTCGATCTGGCTCTATCCTGATTTTTTTCTTAAACATAAAAAAGAAGACTCCAATTTTTTTTATTACTGTTATAGTGTTATACTACATAATTTTAGTTTTTTTATCATTGGATCAAATGTAAAGACAAATAGTTTTTTTATTCTTCATCTACGAATATCCAAATTTTTATTCCTAAAACTCCATAAATAGTTTGAATTGTATAGGAACAATAATCAATTTTAGTTTCAATTGTTTGTAAAGGAACTCTGCCTTGTCTGATTTATTCAACACGTGGGCATACTTGGTTCAAGCCCTAATATGAAACTTAAAAAAACAATACAACAATCCTAAGAATCCATATTTCTTATAGGATTTCTTGTGAACAGAACACTACAATACAAAATTATAGTTATTTTTAATCCTTTTTTCTAGATTTTTTATATCTAGATAAGTATGTAACTATCAAAAATAGTATATATAATAGATAAACTCAGCTCAATCCTTTTTTATTGAAAGATTGAGTCGAATTTAATTGTAATTAAACTAATAAAACGAATGTGAATTATTAATCTAATTTATCTACGTTTGGCCATCTAATTTATCGATGGTTGAGAAGTTAAATCTGATTTCCTTCCATACTTCACAAGCAACATCTAGTTCAGGACTCTATTTGCAAGTCTCACCAAAAATTTCATTACTCTCAACTGCAAGATCATGTCCCTCATTACGAGCTTGTACACATGCTTCTGGAGCTACTCGGTTCGCTACGGCACCCGGTGCATTTCCCCAAGGATGGCCTAAAGTTCTGCCACCCAATTGTAGTAATGAATCATCTCCAATGATCTCGGTCAAAGCAAGCATATGCCAAACATGAATACTCCGAGAAGCCACAGGCAGAACACCTGGTAGTGAGACTCAATCATTGTGAATATAATGGTGGATGCCCGGACCCGAGACCAAGTTATTATAATTTTTTTTCCGCCTTTGTATTAAACTTCTCTATTTTTTTAATGAATGCTCTCCTACAAAAAGATTTTTTTAGTGAACGTGTAACAGTTAATTAACTTCTATTTTTTTAAGACGAACAAAGAAATTTTATTTTCTCTCCTATTTACTACGACGACGAAAAATCAAAGTCTCACTACATTTTTTCTTTTTTTAGTTCTTTTTCTAACTACAGGATAACCAGAGTTTTTTTCATTTTTTTCTACAAATTGAAGCCCACCCTTCACCATCTCAATATGGACGGTTTTTTGTTATTACTGATTTATTTTCTGATTATCCGTCAAGAAAACTCATTGTTATATATCATAACTTCTAACAGTTTCTTTATGACCATGCTTGTGTGATCAACTGTTAAAGTATAATCAAATCTCGTATAATATAAAGTCACATTTATATAAGTTAGTTAATAATTAAGAGTCACGAATTATCAATTCGTAAAGTTGTGTCTTTTCACTTATACAGTCGTGTTGGTTCAACACAAATAGTTGTGACCTTTCAAGTAAAGAGTCGTGTCCTTTCAAGTAAAGAGTCGTGTCCTTTCAAGTAAAGAGTCATGTCCTTTCAAGTAAAGAGTCGTGTCCTTTCAAGTGTAGAGTCGCGTCTTTTCAAGTAAAAAGTCGCGTTGTTTCAAATTGTGTCTTTTTGTTATGTATAAATAGAGATCGAGTCTAATCTTTACAATCATCAAGTTTTTGAGCGTAATACAATCAAGTTAATAAAAAGTTCATTACTTTCAATATATATTCTCTTTTTTCATAACCGTAAAAATCTTCCAAACACCAACATGGTATCAGAGCTTTACGATTGAAGAGGACAAAAGAGAAAGCACTAGTTTACAACTCATCGCAAGAACAAAAGCAACAAGAAGATATCACATAAGTTAATCACAAAATAAGCCGAGACTATGCAAGGCTCTTCACATCAAGTGATCCCTATATTCGATGGGGAGAAGTACGACTTCTGGAGCATTAAGATGACAACCATTCTAAGGACTAGAAAATTATGGTCCGTGGTTGAAGAAGACGTCCTGTTCGAACCGGTACAAGAACAAGAAACCCCTGAAACAGCAAGGGCAAAATCGCTTAGAGAAGAAGCGATGTCAAATGATACGATGGCATTGCAAATTTTGCAAACTGCCGTGACTGATCAAATATTCTCATGCATTGCGGCATCATCAACATCAAAAGAGGCATGGGACGTATTGAAGGATGAGTATCAAGGTTCTCCTCAAGTCAGATTGGTTAAACTTCAATCGTTGCGTAGGGAGTACGAAAATCTAAAGATGTATTATAACGAAGATATTAAGACATTCACCGATAAGTTAATTGTTTTGGAGCATCAATTAACTTATCATGGCGAGAAGAAAACCAACTATCAACTCATACAGAAGATACTCATCTCTCTCCCAGCCAAGTTCGATAGCATTGTTAGCGTTTTGGAGCAAACTCGTGATTTGACTTCACTAACAATGACAGAGCTAATCGGTATTTTGAAAGCACATGAAGCAAGAATGGCTGCAAGAGAAGAAAACACTAATGAAGGAGCATTTAATGCTCGTTCAAATGGAACCAAATCCGGTTTCAAACGAGATAACACCAAGAGACGTGTTATTCAAGGCAAGAAGTGGTGTGAGTTTTGCCAGAAAAGCAATCACACCGAAAATGAGTGTTGGAAGAAACCGAAAGAAAACAATCATGAAAAGAATAAAAGAAGTAACAAGGAGTGTTACAATTGTGGTAAAATTGGCCACTACTCAAATGTGTGTCGCTCAAAGAAAAAGGAAAGAGCGCATGTAAGTCTCGAAGAGGAAGACTTGGGTGAAGACCACATGTTGTTTAATGCAAGTGAAGAAGCAATAACAACATTAAGAGAAGACATTTGGTTAGTAGACAGTGGATGCACTAATCATATGACGAAAGATGAGAGATACTTTTCTAAGATCGATAAAAGTATCAAGGTTCCGATCAAAGTCGGAAACGGAGAAATAGTAATGACAGCCGGTAAAGGAGATATTACCGTCATGACAAGTTACGACAAGAAAGTCATCAAAAACGTTTTCTTGGTACCTAGTTTGGAGAAAAATTTGTTGAGCGTTCCTCAAATTATTTCAAACGGCTATCAAGTATGTTTTAAAGACAAGAAATGCATCATTGTAGATGCAAATGGCAAGAAGATTATGGATATTCCAATGACTCAAAAGAGCTTCAGAATCAAGTTAAGTTCAGTTCAAGAAGAAGCTATGAATACAAGTGAACAAGAGGAAATAGAAACATGGCACAAGAGACTTGGTCATGTAGGCAACACACGGTTGCAACAAATGCAAGACAAAAATTTGGTAAATGGGTTACCAAAGTTTAAAGTCAACAAAGAAGTATGTGAGGCATGTAATCTTGGAAAGCAATCACGCAAAAGTTTTCCAAAAGAATCTCAAACTAAGACAAGAGAAAAGCTTGAGATTATGCATACGGATATATGTGGACCGATGCAACACAAATCGCTTGATGGAAGCCGTTACTTTCTGTTGTTTTTGGATGACTATACTCACATGTGTTGGGTATACTTCCTAAAACAAAAATCTGAGACCTTCTTAATGTTCAAGAAGTTCAAAGCGATGATCGAAAAACAATCAGATTGTACCATCAAGACGTTAAGATCTGATGGAGGTGGTGAGTTCACTTCACAAGAATTTAACCATTTTTGTGAAAAAGAAGGAATCAATAGGCAAGTTACATTGCCTTATTCACCACAACAAAATGGGGCAGCAGAACACAAGAATAGATCCTTGGTGGAGATGGCGAGAACAATGCTTGTTGAGCAAGGCTTACCACTCAAGTTATGGGCAGAAGCGGTATACACCGCGGCTTACTTACAAAACCGTCTACCATCAAAGGCAATTGAAGAGGATGTGACACCTATAGAGAAGTGGGGTGGACACAAGCCAAATGTATCACACTTGAAAATATTTGGGAGCATATGCTACGTGCATATTGCCGATCAAAAAAGGAGAAAATTAGACGCTAAGTCAAAACGTGGAATCCTTATCGGCTATAGCAATCAATCCAGAGGCTATAGAGTTCTCATCTTGGAGAATGAGAAGATTGAAGTATCAAGAGATGTTGAGTTTGAAGAAAATAAGAAGTGGGATTGGGATAGAAAAGAAGAAGTCAAGAAGACTGTTGTTTTATCTATGAATGACCTACAAGAATCAAGAGATCAAACCGAAAAAATCTCCAGTCCTGTTTCTTTTCAAGATGGTGACCATGATAACAATGAAGAAGGAGAAACTTCTGAACCACCAAAGAAATACAAGTCAATAAGTGAAATCATGCGAATAGCACCAAGAGTGGAGGTTGAAGAAGTGGCTCAAATAATAGAAGCTTGCCTTCTCACAAATGAAGAACCAAAAACTTACAATGAAGCTTGTGTCAGTAAAGAGTGGAGAAAAGCCATGAATGAAGAAATAGAAATGATTGAGAAGAACAAGACATGGAAACTAGTAGACAAGCCGGAGAAGAAAAATGTAATAAGCGTGAAGTGGATCTATAAGATTAAAACGGATGCGAGCGGCAATCCTATTAAACACAAGGCGAGACTAGTTGCAAGAGGTTTTTCTCAAGAATATGGAGTTGACTATCTTGAGACATTTGCCCCAGTATCAAGACATGATACAATACGAGCCATACTTGCATATGCGGCTCAAATGAAGTGGAAATTGTATCAAATGGACGTCAAATCAGCCTTTTTAAATGGAGAACTAAAAGAAGAGGTTTATGTCACACAACCACCTGGTTTTGTGATTGAAGGAAAGGAAGAAAAGGTGTTCAGGCTATACAAAGCCTTATATGGTTTGAAGCAAGCCTCACGGGCATGGTATGGAAGAATAGACTCATACTTCATTCAAAACGGTTTTGATAGAAGTATGAATGATGCGGCTTTGTATATTATGAAGCAAGGAAAAGATGTGTTGATCGTTAGCTTATACGTTGATGATATCATCATCACAGGGAGCAATGTTCATCTCATCAACACATTCAAGGAAAATATGAAGAATGAATCCGAGATGACGGATCTTGGATTGTTGAATTATTTTCTTGGGATGGAAATAATTCAAGATGATCACGGTATTTTTCTTTCACAAGAAAAATATGCAAACAAACTTATTAATAAGTTTGGAATGAAAGAAAGCAAGAGTGTAAGCACTCCACTTACATAACAAGGAAAAGGAGTAGAAGATGACAAAGACTTTGGAGATCCGACTAAGTATAGGAGCATTGTTGGAGGGCTCTTATATTTATGTGCATCAAGACCTGATATAATGTACGCAAGCTCCTATCTCTCAAGATACATGTCATCACCCCGTGTGAAGCACTATCAAGAAGCCAAAAGGGTGTTAAGATACGTCAAAAGGAACGTCAAATTTTGGAGTATTTTTTACAAGCGTGGAGACACCAAGATTAATAGGCTACTCGGACAGCGATTGGGGTGGTTCTACCGAAGACAAGAAAAGCACATCAGGTTATGCTTTTAGTCTTGGATCGGCTATGTTTTGTTGGCAGTCAAGTAAACAACAAACAGTGGCTCAATCAACGGCAGAGGCAGAGTATATCGCCATATGTGCAGCGACAAACCAAGCCATATGGTTACAAAGACTTTTGGAGGATTTTGGATTAAAGTTTAAAGAAGGCATCCCCATCTTATGTGACAACAAGTCGGCAATAGCAATTGGAAGGAATCCGGTACAACATAGAAGAACAAAACACATAGAGATCAAGTATCATTTTGTAGGTGAAGCCGAGCACAAAGGACTCATTCAACTAGAGTATTGCAAAGGCGAAAATCAACTCGCAGATATCTTCACAAAGGCATTAAACGTTTCAAGATTTGAAGATCTTAGAAGAAAGCTTGGAGTGAAGCCGAGATATGATTAAGGAGTGTTAAAGTATAATCAAATCTCGTATAATATAAAGTCACATTTATATAAGTTAGTTAATAATTAAGAGTCACGAATTATCAATTCGTAAAGTTGTGTCTTTTCACTTATACAGTCGTGTTGGTTCAACACAAATAGTTGTGACCTTTCAAGTAAAGAGTCGTGTCCTTTCAAGTAAAGAGTCGTGTCCTTTCAAGTAAAGAGTCGTGTCCTTTCAAGTAAAGAGTCATGTCCTTTCAAGTAAAGAGTCGTGTCCTTTCAAGTGTAGAGTCGCGTCTTTTCAAGTAAAAAGTCGCGTTGTTTCAAATTGTGTCTTTTTGTTATGTATAAATAGAGATCGAGTCTAATCTTTACAATCATCAAGTTTTTGAGCGTAATACAATCAAGTTAATAAAAAGTTCATTACTTTCAATATATATTCTCTTTTTTCATAACCGTAAAAATCTTCCAAACACCAACATCAACAACTGTAAATATTAACGCCATAACTTATTTATTTAATCGATTTTTGCAATTTTCGGTCCAACTCATATTTGAACGGCATTTTTTCTTGTTTCATTTTATTATCAGAT
This sequence comes from Pugionium cornutum, assembly GCA_018901935.1. Classification (NCBI taxonomy): domain Eukaryota; kingdom Viridiplantae; phylum Streptophyta; class Magnoliopsida; order Brassicales; family Brassicaceae; genus Pugionium; species Pugionium cornutum. The sequence continues at coordinate 39,424,156 of CM032162.1, read as the reverse complement.
TTCAAGTCTTTTCGTCTATTACGAAATAATTTATCTATCAATTTTGATTTTTGTTTGTACTAATTATTATTCGAATTCCCGCTGAAGAAAAAACACCGTTTCTATTTTTTTAATTTCTAATATCTAAGACCCGCAAATGTAAGTTCTAACGAACTAACTCAATTCTTCAATGGATATGTGCAAATTTGTTGTTTAATTAAAATTTTAAAGGGAATCCCTTTGATATTTGTAATAATATTTTTATGGTTTTATGGATAAGAGTTAAAATTACTTTAATTTTAATCTTGTATGTGGTGTTATTTCATAACACAAATAAGATTTCACCATCAAGGTTGTTTGTCACCGGAGAAAAACAAGAAGGCAAAAGATTCAATCTGTATCATATGTTTCAAAGTAAGGAAAAAATTCTTGGCGTACTCGATGAAGATGAATGTGAAGAAATTAAAATTTGCCATTTCAAAAATTATAGCCATATGCGAGAAGCCGAGATATTGTGGCAGATTGGACCATTTCATGTTCACAACGAAGCTCTAAGTCAAGAAAAAACATGAGATATAGTTTCTTTTTGGTGAGAAACCTATCAGGTACTTAGTGAGAGTTTGCTATTGTCACTGGACTACCTTTTGGCAACTACCCAAAAAACAAAGAAGACTAGCAAGAGGAAGATGAATGGTGATACACGCCCATACTCGTAACCCAACATGGAAAATATCATAGTAGACCGTGTTGCGTCTATGTTGGAGAAAAACGTTGTTGAGGACAAAGAGACAAGGGATGAAGCTTTCCTATCTTGATCTCGTTGCTGGTGTACTTTTTCCCACATTCCACATACCCAACCTTTCCATTCAAAACTGTTGTGTTTCATGTCTACATTTTTTCTACTACTCTGGGGGTCGTGCTGCTTGCGATATGAATATATCCACAATCAAAGATAAAGATCCTCTTGCGTTGTTACAATATTCTCTATATCTGTTAGATGTTTTTTCATCGACTACAGCTTGTGTTAGTGGAGGATGCCCCTGTTGTACCGAAACACCTATATCTACGTCCAAATATTTTGATTATGACACGGAGTCGGACGAGGAGTCCACTAAGACTACAAACCTTGCCATCATTAGCAAGGATATGTGAGGGGGCTTGATATCAAAGCTAGGTACCCGTTATATATTAATTATTATCCTTTCTATCAATATATAAAGAATAGTCTTTATATATATTCAGGAAGTTATATATCAAAATATTTTATACTATATTTGCATCACATGTCACTTAAATCAAAGGATTACTGTCCAAAACCTAACGTATGGGTTATAAAAATCGTTATATCTTTATGTTTATCACTGTAAAAAACAGTGCAATCGGTTGAAGAAGATGATGATGCAGAGATTGACGAAGAAGAATTGATGTGGTATGATGATGATGAAGATGCGAAAAACTTATTTATGGATTTTGATTTTACAAACGATATGTTCCGTGGTGGTATTACCGCACTCGAAATTGATGCTATGAGAGAGGAGAAACTAAAGAAAAAATCAAGGAAACCGAAGGAAACCGATTGAGTTATAATGGTAAGGGGAACATCTGCCAGTCCCTAACCCATTGCCCTATCAAATTGTTTTTTTGGTGGTTAAAAATATGAAACAAGCAGTCTTATGCATGTAGGGATCAATAATTGCTGTGCTAGACAACAAAATTGCTGTAGGATGCTATTATCTCTAACATTACTGAGTTTTTAGACACCTCAGCCTAAAACTATCCAAAGGGAAACTTCATGGGAATGACAGCGGAATTCAAACAAACCTGACTGTGATGAGGGAGAATTCTCACTGCATCTAACCACCATCATCATAATAAGATACCAAGTTCACATAAAAAAGCGACATCTTTAACTTTTGGTGTTATCGGATAATTACACGGACAAATCTCCCATTACACTATAATTACTGTATAACTCACCACCATATGAATATGCCATTTCTACTGATGTACTATGACGCGGTCACCATATTTACTGTGTGATTATAAGAACATGAGTGGACACACCTTGGTCGTAACCCTAGAAGCTATCACGACCAGGCTTAAGCTAAAAAAGTTTATCGGAGGCAAGCCGGTCAGTGAGGTTTGTATCAGTTATTGGTTAACTTAATTTATGAACACATAAATTGTATTTTAGAGGCTAACACAACATATTTGTTTTGCCAGTTACCTTTTTAATATCGTATAACTTGGGTTAGATATCAATTTGGAATGCAATTCTGCAGATGCTCTGTCAAATTCATGGCTGTAAGAAATGCTGATGCAGATGCCGATGTCAAGGTATGATTTCAGTCGTCACATACATTCATTTAAATCTGTTGGGGACATGGTGGTGAATATAGGTTGTATTGTGAACAAAGTGGTTCATTATACTTAGTGGGCCAAGAACAAGTTTATGAGAAGCCCACTCGAGTGAAGAAACTCACTCTCCCGACCAAGCCTCGTTTTCAGCACCTAAAATCAGGAACAAAGGACGACGAACAGAGCATCGTGTTGCAAAAAGAGAGAAGTCAACCATGAAGGCTGCTTCTCACAGGTGTACGAGTGTAAACTGCAGAAAGGACCTGAGCACGGCCAGCAGTTAAATGAGTGTGTCTCTATGTCGTTGAGTTCGTTGATATATAGGTGGGTATGTTCTGTTTTAATAAAAACAGAGAGATTGTGAGAAAACAGAGGAAGAACTAAGGTTGTAAGTGCTCGGTTTTGAGCAGAAGTTTTCTTAGTGGATTCCGAGATCCTCTCGGCGAGACGTAGGGTTTCAAGACTGAAACCTGAACTCGTAAAATCGGTGTGTGTTCTGTTCTTATTTTCACAAATAAACTCGTAAACAAACTCATAAACAAACACTCAAAACAGTGAGGGAGAGAGAGTGAGAAGAACAACAAGTTAAACTGTCAATTGTCTCAAAGTGTTGGGAAGAATTCCTAACAAATATTGGTATCAGAGAAACCGGGATTAGAAAGGTACGTCTTTTTCTTCTTGTGATTGAAAGTAGAAAGAAAATGACTACCGGGAAACTAGACATGGACAAGTTTGATGGTGAGGGTGACTACACACTATGGAAAGAAAAACTTTTAGCACATTTGGAGATGATGGGTTTATTAGAAGGACTAGCTGAAGAAGAAGAATCAGAGATAGGGGATTCTACAGCTGGAGCAGAAGGAGAAACAGTCACTCCTGTAACTGGTCAAGACAAAGCTCAAGATAAACTCTTAAAAGAAAAAAGAGGAAAAGCCAAATCCACGATTATCTTGAGTGTGACCGATAATGTGCTAAGAAAGATCATAAAAGAAAGATCAGCTGCTCAGATGATCAACATCTTGGACACGTTATACATGGCAAAGTCATTGCCAAATCGAATTTACTTGAAGCAACGTCTTCACGGCTAGAAGATGAATGATAACTTGTCCGTAGAAGGTAACATGGATGACTTTTCTAAACTCATTGCTGATCTGGAAAATGTGAAAGTTACGGTCTCAGAGGAAGACCAGGCAATCATCCTGTTAATGTCATTTCCAAGACAGTTTGATCAAGTTATGGAGACGTTGAAGTATTGCAAGACAACTCTCACACTTGATTACATTCATGTAGCTATCAGATCAAAGAGTTTAGAACTCGGAGTAACTGGAAAACAGCAGAAAGCAACCTCAGAGGTGTTATATACACAGGAAAGAGGTAGATCTATGGATAAAAATTCAAGAAACTTTGATAAAGGAAAAGGAAAAGCCAGATCAAATCAAGAAATAGAGCTAAGACCTGGATATGTGGAAAGGAAGGGCATTACAAGAAGCAATGTTATATATGGAAGGAGAGAAACAAGTCAAGAGATACTACTTCTGAAAAAGGAGAATCCTCAAATATAACAGATGCAGCAACCTTAGTAGCATCAGAGGCATTGTTAAGTACTGAGAAAAGCAACTCAAGTTCCTGGATTCTTGACGCTGGATGTTCCTTTCACGTGACTTGCAGAAAAGACTGGTTGCTGGATTTCTCAGAAACTAACACAGGGAAGGTGATCATGGGAAATGATACTACCTCAACCGTGAAGGGAAGTGGAAGTGTAAGGATAGTAAATGAAGATGGATCTACTATTCTGCTTACACAGGTCAGATACATTCCAGATATGTCTAAGAACCTAATATCATTGGGTACTTTAGAGGATCGTGGATGCTGGTTTGAATCAAAGAAGGGAGTGCTAAGAATCATGAAGGATAATCAGTTATTGCTTCAAGGAAGGAAGAAGGATACTTTGTACTTCTTAGATGGAACTACCTACACGTGAGAAGTAAACATCTCAGAGAGGTTGCAGAACAATGCAACACTGTGGCATAGCAGAATGGGACATATTGGATCAAAAGGTTTGGAAATGCTGGTGAGAAGAGGTCATCTGGTGGGTGTAAATGCAAAAGATGCTCCTTTATGTGAGGACTGTGTCTATGGGAAGACACACAGAGTGAGTTTTGGGTCAGCTAAACACGTAACAAAAGAGAAATTGGATTACATCCATTCGGATTTGTGGGGATCTCCATCAGCTCCTTTGTCCTTAGGTAAGTGCCAGTACTTTATCACGTTTATAGATGATTACACTAGGAGGACCTGGATTTCTTTTCTCAGAACCAAAGATGAGGCATTCAGAATGTTTGTTGAATGGCTAACTCTGAATGAAAACCAACAAGGAAGAAATATAAAGGTTCTGAGGACATATAATGGTCTTGAGTTTTGCAATCATGAATTCGATGCATACTGCAAACAGAAGGGGATTCTAAGGCATAGGACATGTGCCTACACTCCTCAACAAAATGGTGTAGCAGAGAGAATGAATAGATCAATCATGAACAAGGTTAGAAGCATTTTAAGTGAATCCGGTTTAGAAAAACAATATTGGGCAGAGGCAGTTGCGACTGCAGTCTTCTTGATTAACAGAAGCCCTAGTACTTCTATCAATTTTGAGATTCCTGAGGAGAGATGGACAGGTTGTGTTCCAGACTACTCAATATTGAGACGATTTGGTTATGTGGCTTATGTTCATGTTGATCAGGGGAAGTTAAAACCAAGAGCAAAGAAAGGCATATTTCTGGGGTATCCTACAGGTGTGAAAAGTTATAAGATTTGGTTGTTGGATGATAGAACATGCGTCATTTCTAGAGATGTTGTGTTCCATGAAGCAGTATTATACAAACATCTAACCGAAAAGGAAGAAACAGATGTGGGAGGATGATGAGGACATCAGGTCGTATGTCCAGCCAGGAGACCAGACTGGCCGACCAGGAAGCTTGCCCGAGACAGCCGGGTCATTTGGCACGTCTGCCGGCCCAAGCAGTACCGCCGGACCCTCGACCAATAGGACCAGACTGATCAGCATTGCCGACAGAGAGGCCGAAGCTTCCGGTACACTTGGTGGCGACGTGGATGACACCGCCGGTCCCCTTGGTGATGCCGCCGACTCCGGGATCAACTTGGCCGGTCCTGAAGGTAATCCGGCCAGTACATCGCACAGTCCAGCCGGTACAGCCGATCCAGCCGAGTACATGAGCATTTCAACTTCTACACAAGGGAACTCGGACCAGATAAGCTACCAGCTTCAGGAGATGCATCTAGAGGAAGTCTCCACACCAGTAGTGCCACCAGGAGCAATGACAAGGAGCAGATCAAGAGCACTCTTCCATAAGTTCAGCTTATGGGTCGACAAGCTCTTAGAGGAAGATCGACTAAGGTCAATGGGCCAGAAGTGCAAAGAAGAGTCCAATGGCTTCTCAACAATGCAAGGGACCTCAGAGACTTGGGCTTTAGTGGCAAGAGAGGTCAGGGCCCAAAGATTCCTAACCCTACTCCAAGTCGAAGACTAGGAGCAAGGCGCGTGCATGCCACAAGGGCGGCCACCTTCCATTTCTTGGCCGTGAGGTAAGTAAGGTAAGTTTCAATTCGAATATATGCCTCTTTCTGTTTTGCAGGGTAGGATCTAGATGCTTTACATTTTTGAGTCAAGAACATTTTAGGAATAGGTCCTTTTTCGGTTATGCACTTTTGTATCTTTTCCTTTTGTGCACTTTTGTAAACTTTCCTTTTCTTTATTTGAGTCGACCCTAGAAGGTCAAGCTGTCGAGCATATTAATAAGGCTCCTTCCAGCATTGTAGTTCGACAACCTTTTTGATATTAATAAAGTGCGAATTTTCTCTTTACAAGTTTTTCTCTCAAAGAAGCTTGTGCGCTTAGAACCTAGTTGAGACCAGCCCTCCTAGCTCTAAGTTTGTGATTTATCACGAGGTTCATCACCCCTCGTGTGGTTCACTTCACCCCTCCATCGAATACCAACCCAAAACCCCCAATCTAAGAAGTCTAAGGTCGAGTTTCTCACCTAACCTTCTCCAAACAGCCCACGCGCATATAAGCCTTCAATCGAGGCTTGTATCATTTTGGTATCAGAGTTTAAAGCTCCTAAACCAGGTTGTTTCTATCCTTTAGTTTGTTTTGTTTCTAGTTCTTGCATTAGTTTAAGTTTCATTCAAGAAAAATAAAAAAATAACATCAAACTCCAAACCGAGTGCATCTAGCTCCTACGTGTATCACTAGGGTTTAGATTCACTTTTGCATTGCCATTCACGTTTTCCTTTTTGTTTAAATCATATTTCTATTATTTTTAAGTTAAATTAAAAAGAAAAAAAAAGAAAATAGGAAAAATACCAAAAAATTCGAATTGGACAGCTAGCACAAGTTGTCAAGAAAGTTTTCATTTTTCAAATCTTCCATTTTTTTTTTCAAATCTTTCCTTTTTTAGATTTTCCTTTTTGCATATTTTTTTGAATTCTCTATATAAGCATCCTCCTAATCGATTTTAGGAGCAGGATAACTTGTTTTCTTCCTTGTAGTACACAATGGGAGAAGAAAATAGAGATGCAACCGAGGCCATGATGGCCATGTTCACCACACTCCAAACGCAACTCACATCAATCGGCGAGAGGTTGGAGCGCGTGGAGAGACCGGTGAGATTCCAGGCTATAAGGCACGTGAGGGCTGAGCAAGGCTATGCTGAGGGTCCTGAGCACCTTAGGCACGGCACGAATAAGAGGAACCCCAGCCAGAAGGAGATGAGGACGTGCAACCTCATGACTATCACCCTAGGCCGAGAGGACCTCCACGGCAACCAGAGGTAGGGGATGATGGCTTCGAGCCATATGGTCTTCACCAGAGACCAAGGATGCCTCCTAGACATCATGAGGATGGAGATGAACACGCCTACAACCGGGTAACTCATCCTGATGTTAAGCTAACTCCTCCAAGTTTTGCAAGAAAAGTAGACCCCGAGGCTTACCTAGATTGGAAGAGAAGAATGGATCATATCTTTGATCATTACAACTAACCAGGGCCTAGGAGAGTCTCAATGGTAGTAGAACAACTCACGGACAATACCCTCATCTGGTGGGATCGTGAGGTGTCTGACAGAAGGAGGAAAAGAATGAGGTCCATAGACTCATGGGTCGACATGAAAGACCTCATGCGACAAAGGTTTGTTCCACCTTACTTTCATAGAGACTTGCAACGTCGTTTTCGTACTCTTAAGCAGGGTACTAGATCAGTAGAGGAGTACAATGAAGAGTTCGAGAAGCTAAGCAACAGACTGGAGCTCAATGATGATGAAGAAGCATTGATGGCACAATTCTTGGATGGACTCTAAGAAAGAATCAGCCGCAAGGTGGAAAGGCAAATCTACAATGACTTCAAAGACTTGTTCCACCTATATGTTCAGGCTGAGCAGCACATCAAACGTAAGAGCCAAGACATCCGCAGCAAGCCTAAGATACCTTGGGCACCAAGCAACATGCCTTAGACCGTAGACAAAGGCAAAAGCGTAGAGATCGAGTCAAGGTTCAAGAGCAAGCCTACTGAACCCATCCGTGACCAGAGAGAGCCTAGTAAGTCTTCTAACCCTCAGAGATCACGTGACATCACTTGTTTCAAGTGTAGAGGTCGTGGACACATCTCAAGGGAGTGCCCAAACAACTGGGTCATGCTGATTACGGAGGCTGGAGAATATGAGTCCCAAGATGAAGAGGACTATGAACCAGAAAAAGAGTATGGTGACATTGAGTACCCTGATATGGGGGAAGTGCTGGTCACAAGACGCATCCTCAGTGCAATGGTGGATCCTTCCGAGACCATCCAAAGGGAGAACATCTTCCACAGCCGTTGCACCATCAAGGGCAAGGTATGTAACCTCATCATAGATGGTGGTTCTTGCACTAACGTTGCTAGTGCATATATGGTTGATAAGCTAGGTCTAGAGAAGACAAGGCATCCTCGACCATATAGACTGAGATGGCTCGATGACAAAGTGGAGCTCAAGATTCATGAGCAAGTCACTGTGCCATTCAGTGTGGGCAAGTACCAAGACCAAGTCGTGTGCGACGTGGTGCCCATGCAGGCTGGCCATCTTCTATTAGGAAGACCACAGCAGTTTGACAAGGAGACCAGACATGATGGCCGAACCAATCTCTACACTTTCGTGCATGACAAGAGAAAGGTCAGCCTAGCTCCTCTTACACCTGCCCAGGTACATGAGCTTCAACAGCAAATGAGTAAGGAAAAGAAGCTCATTAAATCTAACTTTCTTATTCAACCGAGTCATGTCCGGAGAGCTTTAGCCTCGAAGGATCTAATGCTACTAATGGTTTTCAAAGAAGTGTTGAATGTAGAAAAAGAACAGGTAGAGCTACCTCCTGAAGTAGCAACTCTCCTCAACAAGTTCCAGGATGTGTTTCCAGAGGAGATACCAGCAGGCTTGCCTCCTTTACGTGGCATAGAACACCAGATCGATCTAGTGCCCGGAGCAGCCCTGCCCAACCGGCCAGCCTACCGGATGAGTCCAGAGGAGTCCAAGGAGCTTGAGAAGCAAGTCAAGGAGCTCCTGGAGAAAGGATATGTTCGAGAGAGCCTCAGTCCATGTGCCGTACCAGTGCTACTAGTGCCCAAGAAAGATGGGACTTGGCGAATGTGCGTGGACTACCGAGCCATCAACAACATCACTGTCAAGTACCGGCACCCAATACCACGGCTGGATGACATGCTAGATGAGCTGAGTGGAGCCACGGTCTTCTCCAAGATAGACC
>CM032162.1:39312514-39414515 GCA_018901935.1 Pugionium cornutum | reverse complement strand
GGACATCAGGTCGTACATCCAGCCAGGAGACCAGACTGGCCGACCAGGAAGCTTGCCCGAGACAGCAGGACCATCCGGCGCGCCTGCCGGACCAGACAGTACCGCCGGACCCTCGACCTATAGGACCAGACCTGTCAACATCACCGGCGGAGAGGCCCAAGCTTCCGGCACACTTGGTGGGGACGTGAATGACACCGCCGGTCCCCCTGATGACACCGCCGCCTCCGGGATCAACTTGGCCGGTCCTGAAGTCATTCCGGCCAGTACCGCGCACAATCCAGCCGGTACAGGCCATCCAGCCGAGTACACGCACACTTCCACTTCTACACAAGAGGACTCGGACCAAATGAGCTACCAGCTCCAGGACATGCACTTAGAGGAATTATCTACACCAGTGGTACCTCCAAGAGCAATGACAAGAAGCAGATCAAGAGCACTCTTCCACAAATTCAACTTATGGGTCGACAAGCTTCTAGAGGAAGAGCAGCTAAGGACAATGGGCCAGAAGAGCAAATTAGAGTCCAAAGGCTTCTCAACAACACAAGGAACATCAGAGACTTGGGCTTTAGTGGCAAGAGAGGTCAGGGCCCAAAGATATTTAACTCTACTCCAAGTCGAAGACTAGGAGTAAGGCGCATGCATGCCACAAGGACGGCCACCTTCCATTTCTTGGCCGTGAGGTGAGTTAAGGTCAAGCTGTCGAGCATATTAATAAGGCTCCTTCCAGCATTGTAGTTCGACAACCTTTTTGATTATTAATAAAGTAGAACTTTTTCCCTACGAGCTTTCTCTCAAGAGAGACTTGCGCGCTTAGAACCTAGTTGAGACCAGCCCTCCTAGCTCTAAGTTTGTGATTTATCACGAGATTCATCACCCCTCGTGTGGTTCACTTCACCCTTCCACCGTTTACCAACCAGAAAACCCCTATCCAGAAGCCTAAGGTTGAGTTTCTCACCTAATCTTCTACAAACAGCCCACGCGCATACATCCTTGAATCAAGGCTTGTATCACCTTCCATTTCTTGGCCGTGAGGTAAGTAAGGTAAGTTTCAATTCGAATATATGCCTCTTTCTGTCTTGCAGGGTAGGATCTAGATTGTTTACATTTTTGAGTCAAGAACATTTTAGGAATAGGTCCTTTTTCGGTTATGCACTTTTGTATCTTTTCCATTTGTGCACTTTTGTAAACTTTCCTTTTCTTTATTTGAGTCGACCCTAGAAGGTCAAGCTGTCGAGCATATTAATAAGGCTCCTTCCAGCATTGTAGTTCGACAACCTTTTTGCTATTACTAAAGATAGAACTTTCTCCCCAACAAGTTTTTTCTCAAGAATCTTGTGCGCTTAGAATCTAGTTGAGACCAGCCCTCCTAGCTCTAAGTTTGTGATTTATCACGAGGTTCATCACCCCTCGTGTGGTTCACTTCACCTTTCCATCGAATACCAACCCAAAAACCCCTATCCAAGAAGTCTAAGGTCGAGTTTCTCACCTAAAATTCTCCAAACAGCCCATGCGCATACATCCTTGAATCAAGGCTTGTATCACTCTGGAATAGGCATAGGAGCAGTGCTAACCCAAGGAGGGAGACCAGTGGCATACTTCAGTGAGAAGCTAGGTGGTGCCTCACTGAACTACCCCACTTACGACAAGGAGCTTTATGCCCTTGTCCGAGCATTGGAGACTTGGCAGCATTACTTGCTGTCCAAGGAGTTTGTGATCCACACTGATCACGAGACTCTCAAACACCCCAGAGGGCAAACCAATCTCAAGAAGAGACATGCCAGGTGGATGGAGTTCATAGAGACCTTCCCGTACGTCATCAAGTACAAGAAGGGCAAAGACAATGTAGTAGCCGATGCACTATCAAGGAGGTTTTCCTTGATATCCACCATGGAGGCAAAGGTCCTAGGATTCGAGCACATCAAGGACCTATACAAAGATGACCCTGACTTTGCTGAGAGCTACAAGGAATGTGGCACAGGGAGTCATGGCAAGTTTTACATCCATGAAGGATTCTTGTTCCGAGAGAGAATGCTGTGCATACAACAAGGATCATTAAGGGAGCTTATCATCCGAGAAGCTCATGGAGGAGGACTCATGGGCCACTTTGGTGTCGACAAGACTCTAGCAGTGGTCAAGGAGCACTTCTACTGGCCACACATCAAGAGGACAGTAGAAGCTCATTGTGCAAGGTGCATCACATGCAAGAAGGCAAAGTCCCGAGTGCAACCTCACGGGTTGTATCTCCCACTGCCCATACAGACGCATCCATGGGTGGATATATCAATAGACTTTGTTTTAGGTCTGCCCAAGATCAACCACAAAGATGCAATCTTTGTAGTGGTAGACAGATTCACCAAGATGGCACACTTCATTCCGTGTGCCAATGTCAATGATGCCACGCAAACAGCTGAGCTGTTCTTCAGGGAGATAGTACGGCTTCATGGAGTGCCAAGGACCATCGTATCAGACAGGGACACCAAGTTCCTCAGCCATTTCTGGAGGACCCTTTGGAGGAAGCTAGGCACGAAGCTACTCTTCTCTACCACCTGCCATCCTCAAACCGATGGCCAAACTGAAGTTGTCAACAGGACACTATCAACTCTTCTCAGGACTACACTAGGGAAGAACCTCAAGACTTGGGTGGAGTGCCTGCCATTCATAGAGTTTGCTTACAATCAAACCGTGCACTCAGCAACCAAGAAGACACCATTTGAAGTAGTATACGGCTTCAACCCTCTCACCCCATTGGAGCAAACGCCACTACCACCAGCTGAGATAACCAACCTATACGGAGCATCCAAGGCAGAGTTCATAAGGAGGTTACACCAGAAGGTAGCAGAAAACTTGGAGAAGAGGACCGGACAGTACATGACTCATGCCAACAAGAGAAGAAAGGAGGTGATCTTTCAACCAGGCGATTGGGTGTGGCTACACCTACGGCAGGAGAGGTTCCCAAACCTAAGGAGTTCAAAGCTAGCACCAATAGCAGATGCACCATTCAGAGTGCTCGAGAGGATCAACAACAATGCCTACCCTGATCGAGCTCCCAGGTGAGTTTAATGTGTCCAATACGTTCAATGTTACTGACTTAGCCCCTTTCCATGCCGATGAACCAGTTTTGAGGACAAAACCTACTGAAGAGGGAGGGGATGATGAGGACATCAGGTCGTACATCCAGCCAGGAGACCAGACTGGCCGACCAGGAAGCTTGCCCGAGACAGCCGGACCATCTGGCACGTCTGCCGGACCAAGCAGTACTGCCGGACCCTCGACCAATAGGACCAGACCCGTCAGCATTGCCGGCAGAGAGGCCCAAGCTTCCAGCACACTTGCTGGCGACGTGGATGACACCGCCGGTCCCCTTGGTGATGCCACATACTCCGGGATCAACTTGGACGGTCCTGAAGGCATCCCGGCCAGTACCTCGCACATTCCAGCCGGTACAGCCGATCCAGTCGAGTGCACGAGCAATTCAACTTCTACACAAGGAAACTCGGACCAGATAAGCTACCAGCTTCAGGACATGCATCTAGAGGAAGTATCCACACCAGTAGTGCCACCAGGAGCAATGACAAGAAGCCGATCAAGGGCACTCTTCCACAAATTCAGCTTATGGGTCGACAAGCTCCTAGAGGAAGATCAACTAAGGAAAATGGGCCAGAAGTGCAAAGTAGAGTCCAAAGGCTTCTCAACAACACAAGGGACATCAGAGACTTGGGCTTTAGTGGCAAGAGAGGTCAGGGCCCAAAGATTCTTAACCCTACTCCAAGTCGAAGACTAGGAGCAAGGCACGTGCATGCCACAAGGACGGCCACCTTTCATTTCTTGGCCGTGAGGTAAGTTAAGGTAAGTTTCAATTTGAGTATATGCCTCTTTCTGTTTTGCAGGGTAGGATCTAGATTCTTTACATTTTTGAGTCAAGAACATTTTAGGAATAGGTCCTTTTTCGGTTATACACTTTTGTATCTTTTCCATTTGTACACTTTTGTAAATTTTCCTTTTCTTTATTTGAGTCGACCCTAGAAGGTCAAGCTGTCGAGCATATTAATAAGGCTCCTTCCAGCATTGTAGTTCGACAACCTTTTTGCTATTACTAAAGATAGAACTTTCTCCCCAACAAGTTTTTTCTCAAGAATCTTGTGCGCTTAGAATCTAGTTGAGACCAGCCCTCCTAGCTCTAAGTTTGTGATTTATCACGAGGTTCATCACCCCTCGTGTGGTTCACTTCACCCTTCCATCAAATACCAACCCAAAACCCCTATCCAAGAAGCCCAAGGTCGAGTTTCTCACCTAAACTTTTCCAAGAAACCCACGCGCATATAAGCCTTGAATCGAGGCTTGTATCATTTTGGTATCAGAGATTAAAGCTCCTAAACCAGGTTGTTTCTATCCTTTAGCTTGTTTTGTTTCTTGTTATTGCATTAGTTTAAGTTCCATTCAAGAAAATAAAAAAAATAACATCTAAACTCATACCGAGTGCATCTAGATCCTACGTGCATCACTAGGTTCTAGAATCATTCTTGCATTGCTATATTCGACTTTCCTTTTTGTTAGAATCATATTTCCATTATTTTTAAGTTAAATTAAAAAGAAAAGAAAAAGAAAATAGGAAAAATACCTAAAGGATTCGAATTGGACAGCTAGCAATAATTGTCAAGAAAGTTTCCTTTTTATTCAAATTTTTATATTTTCAAATTTCCAATTCTCAGATTTTTTCCTTTTTTGCATTTTTTCGAATCTTCTTATAAAAGAAAACCCTCCTAATAATTTAGAAGCACCATAACTTGTCTTCTATCTTTGTAGTACGAAATGGCAGAAGAAAATAGAGAAGCAACCGAAGCCATGATTGCCACGTTCACCACCCTCCAAACGCAACTCGCATCCATAGGCGAAAGATTGGAGCGCGTGGAGAGGCCTGTGAGATTCCAGGCCATAAGGCACGTGAGAGCTGAGCAAGACCGTGCTGAGGGTCCTGAGCACCTTAGGACACGGCACGAACTGGAGGAGCCCCAGCCAGATGGAGATGAGGACACACAACCTCATAACTATCACGAAAGGCCGAGAGGACCTCCACGGCAACCAGAGGCAGAGGATGATGGCTTCGAGCCATATGGTCTTCACCAGAGACCAAGGATGCCTCCTAGACATCATGAGGATGGAGATGAACACGCCTAAAACCGGGTAACTCATCCTGATGTTAAGCTAACTCCTCCAAGTTTTGCAGGAAAAGTAGACCCCGAGGCTTACCTAGATTTGGATAGAAGAATGGATCATATCTTTGATCATTACAACCAACCAGGGCCTAGGAGAGTCTCAATGGCAGTAGCACAACTCACGGACAATGCCCTCATCTGGTGGGATTGTGAGGTATCTGACAGAAGGAGGAAAAGAATGAGGCCCATAGACTCATGGGTCGACATGAAAGATGTCATGCGACAAAGGTTTGTTCCTCCTTACTTTCATAGAGACTTGCAACGTCGTTTTCGTACTCTTAAGCAGGGTACCAGATCAGTAGAGGAGTACTATGAAGAGTTCGAGAAGCTAAGGAACAGGCTGGAGCTCAATGACGATGAAGAAGCATTGATGGCACAATTCTTGGATGGACTCCAAGAAAGAGTCAGCCGCAAGGTGGAAAGGCAAATCTACAATGACTTCAAAGACTCATTCCACCTATCTGTCCAGGCTGAGCAGCACATCAAACGTAAGAGCCAAGACATCCACAGCAAGCCTAAGACACCTTGGGCACCAAGCAACATTCCCAAGCCCGTAGACAAAGGCAAGAGCATAGAGATCGAGTCAAGGTTCAAGAGCAAGCCTCCTGAACCCACCCGTGACCAGAGAGAGCCTAGTAAGTCTTCTAACCCTCAGAGATCACGTGACATCACTTGTTTCAAGTGTAGGGGTCGTGGACACATCTCAAGGGAGTGCCCAAACAACTGGCTCATGCTGATTACAGAGGCTGGAGAATATGAATCCCAAGATGAAGAGGACTATGAACCAGAAGAGGAATATGGTGACATTGAGTACCATGATGTGGGGGAAGTGCTGGTCACTAGACGCATCCTAGGGAGAACATCTTCCACAGCCGTTGCACCATCAAGGGCAAGGTATGTAACCTCATCATAGATGGTGGTTCTTGCACTAGTGTTGCTAGGGCATATATGGTTGATAAGCTAGGTCTAGAGAAGACAAGGCATCCTCGACCATATAGACTGAGATGGCTCGATGACAAAGTGGAGCTCAAGATCCATGAGCAAGTCACTGTGCCATTCTGTGTGGGCAAGTACCAAGACCAAGTCGTGTGCGACGTGGTGCCCATGCAAGCTGGCCATCTTCTACTAGGAAGGCCATGGCAGTTTGAGAAGGAGACCAGGCATGATGGCCAAACAAATCTCTACACTTTCGTGCATGACAAGAGAAAGGTCAGCCTAGCTCCTCTCACACCTACCCAGGTACTTGAGCTTCAACAGCAGATGAGTAAGGAAAAGAAGCTCATTAAATCTAATTTTCTCATTCAACCAAGTCATATTCGGAGAGCTTTAGCCTCATCTAATGCTACTAATGGTTTTCAAAGAAGTGTTGAATATAGAGAAAGAACAGGTAGAGCTACCTCCTGAAGTAGCAACTCTCCTCAAAAAGTTCCAGGATGTGTTTCCAGAGGAGATACCAGCAGGCTTGCCTCCTTTATGTGGCATAGAACACCAGATCGATCTAGTGCCCGGAGCAGCCCTGCCCAACCGGCCAGCCTACCGGATGAGTCCAGAGGAGTCCATGGAGCTTGAGAAGCAAGCCAAGGCGCTCCTGGAGAAAGGCTATGTTCGAGAGAGCCTCAGTCCATGTGCCGTACCAGTGCTACTAGTTCCAAAGAAGGATGGGACTTGGCGAATGTGCGTGGACTGCCGAGCAATCAACAACATCACAGTCAAGTACCGGCATCCGATACCACGGCTGGATGACATTCTAGATGAACTGAGTGGAGCCACGGTCTTCTCCAAGATAGACCTCAAGAGTGGATACCACGAGGTCAGGATGAAGGAAGGTGATGAATGGAAGACTGCTTTCAAGACAAAGCAAGGGCTATACGAGTGGACAGTCATGCCATTCGGCTTGACTAATGCCCCAAGCACCTTCATGCGCCTTACGAACCAAGCTCTTAGGGCGTACATCAGTAAGTTTGTAGTGGTTTACTTTGATGATATATTAGTTTATAGTAAGTGCCTACGGGAACACCTCACACATCTTGAGATGGTACTTAAAACCCTTCGACAAGTAGAGCTTTATGCCAATCTCAAGAAGTGCATCTTTTGTACTGATAAACTTGTCCTTTTAGGTTTTGTTGTAAGTTCACAGGGCCTACAGGTTGATGAAGAGAAGATTCGAGCCATACAAGAATGGCCAACACCAGGCAACATCAGCCAAGTGAGGAGCTTCCACGGACTGGCCAGCTTCTATAGGAGATTCGTGCCCAACTTTAGCAGTATTGCCTCACCACTGATGGCAGTAGTGAATAAAAACGTGGGATTCAGCTGGGGAGAAGCTCAGGAGAAGGCATTCCAGGCCTTGAAGGACAGCCTTACACATGCACCAGTGCTAGTCCTGCCCGACTTCAACAAGACGTTTGAAGTGGAGTGTGATGCCTCTGGAATAGGCATAGGAGCAGTGATAACCCAAGAAGGGAGGCCAGTGGCATACTTCAGTGAGAAGCTAGGTGGTGCCTCATTGAACTACCCCACTTATGACAAGGAGCTTTATGCCCATGTCCGAGCATTGGAGACTTGGCAGCATTACTTGCTGTCCAAGGAGTTTGTGATCCACACTGATCATGAGACTCTCAAACATCTCAAGGGCAAACCAATCTCAAGAGGAGACATGCCAGGTGGATGGAGTTCATAGAGACTTTCCCGTACGTCATCAAGTACAAGAAGGGCAAAGAAAATGTGGTAGCCGATGCACTATCAAGGAGGTTTGCCTAGATATCAACCATGGAGCAAAAGGTCCTAGGATTCGAGCACATCATGTACCTATACAAGGATGATCCTGACTTTTCTGAGAGCTACAAGGAGTGTGGCACAGGGAGTCATGGCGAGTTTTACATCCATGAGGGATTCTTGTTCCGAGAGAGAAGGCTGTGCATACCACAAGGATCCTTAAGGGAGCTTATCATCCGAGAAGCTCATGGAGGAGGACTCATGGGCCACTTTGGTGTCGACAAGACTCAAGCAGTGGTCAAGGAGCACTTCTACTGGCAACACATCAAGAGGACAGTAGAGGCTCATTGTGCAAGGTGCATCACTTGCAAGAAAGCAAAGTCCCGAGTGCAACCTCACGGGTTGTATCTCCCACTGCTCATACCGACGCATCCATGGGTGGATATATCAATGGACTTTGTTCTAGGACTGCCCAAGATCAACCACAAGGATGCAATCTTTTTAGTGGTGGACAGATTCTCTAAGATGGCACACTTCATTCTGTGTTCCAATGTCAATGATGCCTCGCAAACAGCCGAGCAGTTCTTCAGGGAGATAGTACGGCTTCATGGAGTGCCAAGAACCATCGTATCAGACAGGGACACCAAGTTCCTCAGCCATTTCTGGAGGACCCTGTGGGGGAAGCTAGGCACGAAGCTACTATTCTCTACCACCTGCCATCCTAAAACCGATGGCCAAACTGAAGTTGTCAACAGGACACTATCAACTCTTCTCAGGACTACACTAGGGAATAACCTCAAGACTTGGGTGGAGTGCCTGCCATTCATAGAGTTCGCTTACAACCGAGCCGTGCACTCAACAACCAAGAAGACACCTTTTGAAGTAGTATATGGCTTCAACCCTCTCACCCCATTGGAGCAAACGCCACTGCCACCAGCAGAGATGACCAACCTCAATGGAGCATCCAAGGCAGAGTTCATAAGGAAGTTACACCAGAAGGTAGCAGAAAACTTGGAGAAGAGGACCGGGCAGTACGAGACTCATGCCAACAAGGGAAGAAAGGAGGTGATCTTTCAACCAGGCGATTGGGTGTGGTTACACCTACGGCAGGAGAGGTTCCCCAATTTAAGGAGTTCCAAGCTAGCACCAAGAGGAGATGGACCATTCAGAGTGCTGGAGAGGATCAACAACAACGCCTACCGGATCGAGCTCCCAGGTGAGTTTAATGTGTCCAACACGTTCAACGTCACTGACTTAGCCCCTTTCCATGCAGATGAACCAGTTTTGAGGTCAAAACCTACTGAAGAGGGAGGGGATGATCAGGACATCAGGTCGTATGTCCAGCCAGGAGACCAGACTGGCCGACCAGGAAGCTTGCCTGAGACAGCCGGGCCATTTGGCACGTCTGCCGGCCCAAGCAGTACCGCCGGACCCTCGGCCAATAGGACCAGACCGATCAGTATTGCCGGCGGAGAGGCCCAAGCTTCTGGCACACTTGGTGGCGACGTGGATGACACCGCCGGTCCACTTGGTGATGCGGCCGACTTCGGGATCAACTTGGCCGGTCCTGAAGGCATTCCGGCCAGTACCTCGCACAGTCCAGCCGGTACAGCCGATTCAGCCGAGTACACGAGCATTTCAACTTCTACAGAAGGAAACTCGGACCAGATAAGCTACCAGCTTCAGGACATGCATCTAGAGGAAGTCACCACACCTGTAGTGCCATCAGGAGCAATGACAAGGAGCAGATCAAGAGCACTCTTCCACAAGTTCAGCTTATGGGTCGACAAGCTCCTAGAGGAAGATCGACTAAGGTCAATGGGCCAGAAGTGCAAAGAGGAGTCCAAAGGCTTCTCAACAATGCAAGGGACTTCAGAGTCTTGGGCTTTAGTGGCAAGAGAGGTCAGGGCCCAAAGATTCCTAACCCTACTCCAAGTCGAAGACTAGGAGCAAGGCGCGTGCATGCCACAAGGACGGCCACCTTCCATTTCTTGGCCGTGAGGTAAGTTAAGGTAAGTTTCAATTCGAATATATGCCTCTTTCTGTTTTGCAGGGTAGGATCTAGATTCTTTACATTTTTGAGTCAAGAACATTTTAGGAATAGGTCCTTTTTCGGTTATACACTTTTGTATCTTTTCCATTTGTACACTTTTGTAAATTTTCCTTTTCTTTATTTGAGTCGACCCTAGAAGGTCAAGCTGTCGAGCATATTAATAAGGCTCCTTCCAGCATTGTAGTTTGAAAACCTTTTTCTGATATTAATAAAGATCGAATTTTCTTTCTACTAGTTTTTCTCTCGAGAGACTTGTGCGCTTACAACCTAGTCTAGACCAGCCCTCCTATCTCTAAGTTTGTGATTTATCACGAGGTTCTTCACCCTTCGTGTGGTTCACTTCACTCTTACACCCATTACCAAACAGAAAACCCCTATTCAGAAGCCTAAGGTTGAGTTTCTCACCTAATCTTCTCCAAACAGCCCACACGCGTACTGCCTTGAATCGAGGCTTGTATCATTTTGGTATCAGAGCTTAAAGCTCCTAAAACCAGGTTGTTTCTATCCTTTGCTTAGTCTTGTTTCCAGTTCTTGCATTAGTTTAAGTTTCATTCAAAGAAAATAGAAAACATAACATCTAAGTTCAATCCAGGCCTTCAACCAGCCGGGCCGGACCAACACGCAGCCCCAAGGCTATCACCCTAGACCGAGAGGACCTCCATGGCAACCAGAAGCCGAAGGCGATGGCTTCGAGCCCTATGGTCATCACCAGAGACCAAGAATGCCTCCTAGACATCCTGAGGATGGAGATGAATACGCCTACAACCGGGTAACTCATCCTGATGTTAAATTAACACCTCCTAGTTTTGCAGGAAAAGTAGACCCGAAGCCTATCTAGATTGGGAGAGGAGGATGGATCACATCTTCGATCAGTACAACCAACCAGGCCCTAGGAGAGTCTCCATGGAAGTAGCACAACTCATGGATAATGCCCTCATCTGGTGGGATCGTGAGGCTTCTGACCGAAGGAGGAGGAGATTGAGGCCCGTAGACTCTTGGATCGACATGAAAGATCTCATGAGACAAAGGTTTGTTCCACCTTATTTCCATAGAGATTTGCAACGACGTTTTCGTACTCTTAAGCAGGGCACCAGATCAGTAGAGGAGTACTACGAAGAGTTTGAAAGGCTAAGAAACAGGCTGAAGCTAAATGACGATGAAGAGGCATTGATGGTGCAGTTCTTGGATGGGTTGCAAGGGAGCATCAGCCGTAAGGTGGAGAGGCAAATCTACAACGACTTCAAGGATTTGTTCCACCTATCTATCTCGGCTGAGCAGCACATTAGGCATAAGAGTCAAGACATCCGCAGGAAGCCTAAGATGCCTTGGGCACCAAACAATAGCCCCAAGCCCGTAGACAAAGGCAAAAGCATAGAGATCGAATCATGTTTCAAGAGCAAGCCTCCTGAGCAAACCCATGACCAGAGAGAGCCTAGTAAGTCTTCTAACCCTCAGAGATCACGTGACATCACTTGCTTTAAGTGTAGGGGTCGCGGTCATATCTCAAGGGAGTGCCCAAACAACCGTGTCATGCTGATCACGGAAGCTGGAGAGTATGAGTGCATTTTTTTCGAATTTTCCTTTTTCCCAGTTTTTCCTTTTTGCATTTTTTTCGAAACCTTCTATATAGGAAACCCTCCTAATCGATTTTAGGAGCAGAGTAACTTGTTCCTTTCTTTTGTAGTACGCAATGGCATAAGAAAATAGAGATGCAGCCGATGCCATGATGGCCATGTTCACCACCCTCCAAACGTAACTCGCATCAATCGGCGAGAGGTTGGAGCGCGTGGAGAGGCCTATGAGATTCCAGGCCATAAGGCACGTTAGGGCTGAGCAAGACTGTGCTGAGGGTGCTGAGCACCCTAGGACACGGCACGAACCGGAGGAGCCCCAGCCGGATGGAGATGAGGACGCACAGCCTCATGACTATCACCCTAGGTCGAGAGTTCCTCCAAGGCGACCAGAAGCAGAAGGCGATGTCTTCGAGCCATATGGTCATCACCAGAGACCAAGAATGCCTCACATACATCATGAGGATGGAGATGAATATGCCTACAACAGGGTAACTCATCCTGATGTCGAATTAACACCTCCTAGTTTTGCAGGAAAAGTAGATCCCGAAGCCTATCTTGATTGGGAGAGGAGGATGGATCACATCTTTGATCACTACAACCAACCAGGCCCTAGGAGAGTCTCCATGGCAGTAGTACAACTCACGGACAATGCCCTCATCTGGTGGGATCGTGAGGTTTCTGACCAAAGGAGAAAAAGATTGAGGCCCGTAGACTCATGGGTCGACATGAAAGATCTCATGAAACAAAGGTTTGTTCCACCTTACTTTCATAGAGATTTGCAACGCCGTTTTCGTACTCTTAAGCAGTGCACCAGATCAGTAGAGGAGTACTATGAAGAGTTTGAGAGACTAAGGAACAGGCTGGAGCACAATGACGATGAGGAGGCTTTGATGGCACAATTCTTGGATGGACTGCAAGAAAGAATCAGCCACAACGTGGAAAGGCAAATCTACAATGACTTCAAGGATTTGATCCACCTATCTGTCCAGGCTGAGCAGCACATCAAGCGTAAGAGCCAAGACATCCGCAGCAAGCCTAAGACGCCTTGGGCACCAAGTAATATCCCCAAGCCCGTAGACAAAGGCAAGAGCATAGAGATCGAGTCATGGTTCAAGAGCAAGCCTCCTGAGCCAACCTGATGAGGACATCAGGTCGTATGTCCAGCCAGGAGACCAGACAGGCCGACGAGGAAGCTTGCCCGAGACAGCCGGACCATTTGGCACGCCTGCCGGCCCAAGCAGTACCGCCGGACCCTAGACCAATAGGAACAGACCGATCAGCATTGCCGGTGGAGAGGCTCAAGCTTCCGGCACACTTGGTGGCGACGTGGATGACACCGCCTGATACAAGCCTTGATTCAAGGATGTATGTGCGTGGGCTGTTTGGAGAAGTTTAGTTGAGAAACTCGACCTTAGACTTCTTGGATAGGGGTTTTTGGGTTGGTATTCGATGGAAAGGTGAAGTGAACCACACGAGGGGTGATAAACCTCGTGATAAATCACAAACTTAGAGCTAGGAGGGCTGGTTTCAACTAGATTCTAAGCGCACAAGATTCTTGAGAGAAAACTTGTTGGGGAAAAAGTTCAATCTTTATTAATATCAAAAAGGTTGTCGAACTACAATGCTGGAAGGAGCCTTATTAATATGCTCGACAGCTTGACCTTCTAGGGTCGACCCAAATAAGAAAAGGAAAACTTACAAAAGTGCACAAAAGGAAAAGATACAAAAGTGTATAATCGAAAAAGGACCTATTCCTAAAAGGTCTTTGACTCAATAAAAGTAAATATTCTAGATCCTACCCTGCAAAACACAAAGAGGCATATATTCGAATTGAAACTTACCTTAACTTACCTCATGGCCAACAAATGGAAGGTGGCCGTCCTTGTGGCATGCACGCGCCTTGCTCCTAGTCTTTGACTTGGAGTAGCGTTAAGAATCTTTGGGCCCTGACCTCTCTTGCCACTAAAGCCCAAGTCTCTGATGTCCCTTGTGTTGTTGAGAAGCCATTGGACTCTTCCTTGTATTTTTGGCCCATTGTCCTTAGTCGATCTTCCTCTAGGAGCTTGTCGACCCATAAGCTGAATTTGTGGAAGAGTGCCCTTGATCTGCTTCTTGTCATTGCTCCTTTAGGTACCACTGGTGTAGATACTTCTTCTAGGTGCATGTCCTGGAGCTGGTAGCTCATTGGTCCGAGTCCTCTTGTGTGGAAGTGGAAATGCGCGTGTACTCGGCTGGATTGTGCGAGGTACTGGCTGGAATGCCTTCAGGGCCGGCCAAGTTGATCCCGGAGTTGGCGGCATCACCAGAGGGACCGGCGGTGTCATCCACGTCGCCACCAAGTGTGCCGGAAGCTTGGGCCTCTCCGCCGGCAATGCTGGTTTCTCTGGTCCTTGTGGTCGAGGGTCCGGCAGTACTGCTTGGGCCGGCAGGCGTGCCAGATGGTTCGGCTGTCTCGGGAAAGCTTCGTGGTCAGCCAGTCTGGTCTCCTGGCTGGATGTACAACCTGATGTCCTCATCACCGCCGGTCCCCTTGGTGATGCCGCCGACTCCGGGATCAACTTGGCCGGTCCTAAAGGCATTCCGGCCAGTACCTCGCACATTCCAGCCAGTACAGCCGGTCTAGCCGAGTACACGAGCATTTCAACTTCTACACAAGGAAACTCGGACCAGATAAACTACCAGCTTTAGGACATGCATCTAGAGGAAGTCTCCACACCAGTAGTGCCACCAGGAGCAATGAAAAGGAGCAGATCAAGAGCACTCTTCCACAAGTTCAGCTTATGGGTCGATAAGCTCCTGGAGGAAGATCGACTAAGGACAATGGGCCAGAAGTGCAAAGAAGAGTCCAAAGGCTTCTCAACAATGCAAGGGACTTCAGAGACTTGGGCTTTAGTGGCAAGAGAGGTCAGGGCCCAAAGATTCTTAACCCTACTCCAAGTCGAAGACTAGGAGCAAGGCGCGTGCATGCCACAAGGACGGCCACCTTCCATTTCTTGGCCGTGAGGTAAGTAAGGTAAGTTTCAATTCGAATATATGCCTCTTTCTGTTTTGCAGGGTAGGATCTAGATTCTTTACATTTTTGAGTCAAGAACATTTTAGGAATAGGTCCTTTTTCGGTTATGCACTTTTGTATCTTTTCCATTTGTGCGCTTTTGTAAACTTTTCTTTTCTTTATTTGTGTCGACCCTAGAAGGTCAAGCTGTCGAGCATATTAATAAGGCTCCTTCCAGCATTGTAGTTCGACAACCTTTTTGCTATTACTAAAGATAGAACTTTCTCCCCAACAAGTTTTTTCTCAAGAATCTTGTGCGCTTGAGAAGCAAGTCAAGGAGTCCAAGGAGTCCAAGGAGCAAATCAAGAGGAGTCCAAGGAGCTTGAGAAGCAAGTCAAGGAGCTTCTGGAGAAAGGATATGTTCGAGAGAGCCTCAGTCCATGTGCCGTACCAGTGCTACTAGTGCCCAAGAAAGATGGGACTTGGCGAATGTGTGTGGACAGCCGAGCGATCAACAACATCACTGTCAAGTACCGGCATCCAATACCACGGCTGGATGACATGCTAGATGAGCTGAGTGGAGCCACGGTCTTCTCCAAGATAGACCTCAAGAGTGGATACCACCAGGTCAGGATGAAGGAAGGTGATGAATGGAAGACTGCTTTCAAGACAAAGCAAGGGCTCTACGAGTGGACAGTCATGCCATTTGGCTTGACTAATGCCCCAAGCACCTTCATGCGCTTTATGAACCAAGTTCTTAGGGCGTACATCAGTAAGTTTGTAGTGGTTTACTTTGATTACATACTAGTTTATAGTAAGTGCCTACGGGAACACCTCACACATCTTGAGATGGTACTTAAAACCCTTCGACAAGAAGAGCTTTATGCCAATCTCAAGAAGTGCATCTTTTGTACTGATAAACTTGTCTTTTTAGGCTTTGTTGTAAGTTCACAGGACCTACAGGTTGATGAAGAGAAGATTCGAGCCATACAAGAATGGCCAACACCGAGCAACATCAGCCAAGTGAGGAGCTTCCATGGTCTGCCCAGCTTCTACAGAAGATTCGTGCCCAACTTCAGCAGTATTGCCTCGCCATTGACGGCAGTAGTGAAGAAGAACGTGGGATTCAGCTGGGGAGAAGCTTAGGAGAAGGCATTCCAGGCCTTGAAGGACAGCCTTACACATGCACCAGTGCTAGTTCTGTCTGACTTCAACAAGATGTTTGAAATGGAGTGTGATGCCTCTGTGATGAGGACATCAGGTCGTACATCCAGCCAGGAGACCAGTCTGGCCGACCAGGAAGCTTGCCCGAGACAACCGGGCCATTTGGCACGCCTGCCGGCCCAAGCAGTACCGCCGGACCCTCGACCAATAGGACCAGACCGGTCAGCATTGCCGGCGGAGAGGCCCAAGCTTCCGGCACACTTGGTGGCGACATGGATGACACCGCCGGTCCCCTTGGTGATGCCACCAACTCCGGGATCAACTTGGCCGGTCCTGAAGGCATCCCGGCCAGTACCTCGCACATTCCAGCCGGGACAGCCGATCCAGCCGAGTGCACGAGCAATTAAGCTTCTACACAAGGAAACTCGGACCAGATAAGCTACCAGCTTCAGGACATGCATCTAGAGGAAGTATCCACACCAGTAGTGCCACCAGGAGCAATGACAAGAAGCAGATCAAGGGCACTCTTCCACAAATTCAGCTTATGGGTTGACAAGCTCCTAGAGGAAGATCAACTAAGGACAATGGGCCAGAAGTGCAAAGTAGAGTTCAAAGGCTTCTCAAAAACACAAGGGACATCAGAGACTTGGGCTTAAGTGGCAAGAGAGGTCAGGGCCCAAAGATTCTTAACCCTACTCAAAGTCGAAGACTAGGAGCAAGGCACGTGCATGCCACAAGGACGGCCACCTTCCATTTCTTGGCCGTGAGGTAAGTTAAGGTAAGTTTCAATTCAAATATATGCCTCTTTCTGTTTTGCAGGGTAGGATCTAGATTCTTTACATTTTTGAGTCAAGAACATTTTAGGAATAGGTCCTTTTTCGGTTATACACTTTTGTATCTTTTCCATTTGTGCACTTTTGTAAACTTTCCTTTTTTTTATTTGAGTCGACCCTAGAAGGTCAAGCTGTCGAGCATATTAATAAGGTTCCTTCCAGCATTGTAGTTCGACAACCTTTTTGATATTAATAAAGAGCCTCAGTCCATGTGCCGTACCAGTGCTACTAGTGCCCAAGAAAGATGGGACTTGGCGAATGTGCGTGGACTGCCGAGCAATCAACAACATCACAGTCAAGTACCGGCATCCGATACCACGGCTGGATGACATTCTAGATGAACTGAGTGGAGCCACGGTCTTCTCCAAGATAGACCTCAAGAGTGGATACCACCAGGTCAGGATGAAGGAAGGTGATGAATGGAAGACTGCTTTCAAGACAAAGCAAGGGCTCTACGAGTGGACAGTCATGCCATTTGGCTTGACTAATGCCCCAAGCACCTTCATGCGCTTTATGAACCAAGTTCTTAGGGCGTACATCAGTAAGTTTGTAGTGGTTTACTTTGATTACATACTAGTTTATAGTAAGTGCCTACGGGAACACCTCACACATCTTGAGATGGTACTTAAAACCCTTCGACAAGAAGAGCTTTATGCCAATCTCAAGAAGTGCATCTTTTGTACTGATAAACTTGTCCTTTTAGGTTTTGTTGTAAGTTCACAGGGCCTACAGGTTGATGAAGAGAAGATTCGAGCCATACAAGAATGGCCAACACCAGGCAACATCAGCCAAGTAAGGAGCTTCCACAGACTGGCCAGCTTCTATAGGAGATTCGTGCCCAACTTCAGCAGTATTGCCTCACCATTGACGGCAGTAGTAAAGAAGAACGTGGGATTCAGCTGGGGAGAAGCTCAGGAGAAGGTATTCCAGGTCTTGAAGGACAGCCTTACACATGCACCAGTACTAGTCCTGCCCGACTTCAACAAGACGTTTGAAGTGGAGTGTGATGCCTCTGGAATAGGCATAGGGGCAGTCCTAACCCAAGGAGGGAGACCAGTGGCATACTTCAGTGAGAAGCTAGGTGGTACCTCACTGAACTACCCAACTTATGACAAGGAGCTTTATGCCCTTGTCCGAGCATTGGAGACTCGGCAGCATTACTTGCTGTCCAAGGAGTTTGTGATCCACACTGATCACGAGACTCTCAAACACCTCAGAGGGCAAACCAATCTCTAACGGAGACATGCCAGGTGGATGGAGTTCATAGAGACCTTCCCGTACGTCATCAAGTACAAGAAGGGCAAAGATAATGTGGTAGCCGATGCATTATCAAGGAGGTTTTCCTTGATATCCACCATGGAGGCAAAGGTCCTAGGGTTCGAGCACATCAAGAACCTATACAAGGATGATCCTGACTTTGTTGAGAGCTACAAGGAGTATGGCACAGGGAGTCATGGCAAGTTCTACATCCATGAGGGATTCTTGTTCCGAGAAAGAAGGCTGTGCATACCACAAGGATGATTAAGGGAGCTTATCATCCGAGAAGCTCATGGAGGAGGACTCATGGGCCACTTTGGTGTCGACAAGACTCTAGCAGTGGTCAAGGAGCACTTCTACTGGCCACACATCAAGAGGACAGTAGAAGCTCATTGTGCAAGATGCATCACTTGCAAGAAGGCAAAGTCCCGAGTGCAACCTCACGGGTTGTATCTCCCACTGCCCATACCTACACATCCATGGGTGGACATCTCAATGGACCTTGTTCTAGGACTGCCCAAGATCAACCAAAAAGATGCAATCTTGGTAGTGGTGGACAGATTCTGCAAGATGGCACACTTCATTCCATGTGCCAATGTCAATGATGCCACACAAACAGCTGAGCTGTTCTTCAGGGAGATAGTACGGCTTCATGGAGTGCCAAGGACCATCGTATCAGACAGGGACACCAAATTCCTCAGCCATTTTTGGAGGACCCTTTGGAGAAAGCGAGGCACGAAGCTACTCTTCTCTACCACCTGCCATCCTCAAACCGATGGCCAAACTGAAGTTGTCAACAGGACACTATCAACTCTTCTCAGGACTACACTAGGGAAGAACCTCAAGACTTGGGTGGAGTGCCTGCCATTCATAGAGTTTTCTTACAATCGAACCGTGCACTCAGCAACCAAGAAGACACCATTTGAAGTAGTATACGGATTCAACGCTCTCACCCCATTGAAGCAAACGCCACTACCACGAGCTGAGATAACCAACCTATACGGAGCATCCAAGGCAGAGTTCATAAGGAGGTTACACCAGAAGGTAGCAGAAAACTTGGAGAAGAGGACCGGACAGTACATGACTCATGCCAACAAGAGAAGAAAGGAGGTGATCTTTCAACCAGGCGATTGGGTGTGGCTACACCTACGGCAGGAGAGGTTCCCAAACCTAAGGAGTTCAAAGCTAGCACCAATAGCAGATGCACCATTCAGAGTGCTCGAGAGGATCAACAACAATGCCTACCCTGATCGAGCTCCCAGGTGAGTTTAATGTGTCCAATACGTTCAATGTTACTGTCTTAGCCCCTTTCCATGCCGATGAACCAGTTTTGAGGACAAAACCTACGGAAGAGGGAGGGGATGATGAGGACATCAGGTCGTACATCCAGCCAGGAGACTAGACTGGCCGACCAGGAAGCTTGCCCGATCCAGCCGGACCATCTGGCACGTCTGCCGAACCAAGCAGTACCGCCGGACCCTCGACCAATAGGACCAGACCCAGCATTGCCGACGGAGAGGCCCAAGCTTCCGGCACACTTGGTGGCGACGTGGATGACACCGCCGGTCCCCTTGGTGATGCCACCAACTCCGGGATCAACTTGGCCGGTCCTGAAAGCATCCCGGCCAGTACCTCGCACATCCCAGCCGGTACAGCCGATCAAACCGAGTGCACGAGCAATTCAACTTCCACACAAGGAAACTCGGACCAGATAAGCTACCAGCTTCAGGACATGCATCTAGAGGAAGTATCCACACCAGTAGTGCCACCAGGAGCAATGACAAGAAGCAGATCAAGGGCACTCTTCCACAAATTCAGCTTATGGGTCGACAAGCTCCTAGAGGAAGATCAACTAAGGACAATGGGCCAGAAGTGCAAAGTAGAGTCCAAAGGCTTCTCAACAACACAAGGGACATCAGAGACTTGGGCTTTAGTGGCAAGAGAGGTCAGGGCCCAAAGATTCTTAACCCTACTCCAAGTCGAAGACTAGGAGCAAGGCGCGTGCATGCCACAAGGACGGCCACCTTCCATTTCTTGGCCGTGAGGTAAGTTAAGGTAAGTTTCAATTCGAATATATGCCTCTTTCTGTTTTGCAGGGTAGGATCTAGATTCTTTACATTTTTGAGTCAAGAACATTTTAGGAATAGGTCCTTTTTCGGTTATACACTTTTGTATCTTTTCCATTTGTACACTTTTGTAAATTTTCCTTTTCTTTATTTGAGTCGACCCTAGAAGGTCAAGCTGTCGAGCATATTAATAAGGCTCCTTCCAGCATTGTAGTTCGACAACCTTTTTGCTATTACTAAAGATAGAACTTTCTCCCCAACAAGTTTTTTCTCAAGAATCTTGTGCGCTTAGAATCTAGTTGAGACCAGCCCTCCTAGCTCTAAGTTTGTGATTTATCACGAGGTTCATCACCCCTCGTGTGGTTCACTTCACCTTTCCATCGAATACCAACCCAAAAACCCCTATCCAAGAAGTCTAAGGTCGAGTTTCTCACCTAAAATTCTCCAAACAGCCCACGCGCATACATCCTTGAATCAAGGCTTGTATCACTCTGGAATAGGCATAGGAGAAGTGCTAACCCAAGGAGGGAGACCAGTGGCATACTTCAGTGAGAAGCTAGGTGGTGCCTCACTGAACTACCCCACTTACGACAAGGAGCTTTATGCCCTTGTCCGAGCATTGGAGACTTGGCAGCATTACTTGCTGTCCAAGGAGTTTGTGATCCACACTGATCACGAGACTCTCAAACACCCCAGAGGGCAAACCAATCTCAAGAAGAGACATGCCAGGTGGATGGAGTTCATAGAGACCTTCCCGTACGTCATCAAGTACAAGAAGGGCAAAGACAATGTAGTAGCCGATGCACTATCAAGGAGGTTTTCCTTGATATCCACCATGGAGGCAAAGGTCCTAGGATTCGAGCACATCAAGGACCTATACAAAGATGACCCTGACTTTGCTGAGAGCTACAAGGAATGTGGCACAGGGAGTCATGGCAAGTTTTACATCCATGAAGGATTCTTGTTCCGAGAGAGAAGGCTGTGCATACAACAAGGATCATTAAGGGAGCTTATCATCCGAGAAGCTCATGGAGGAGGACTCATGGGCCACTTTGGTGTCGACAAGACTCTAGCAGTGGTCAAGGAGCACTTCTACTGGCCACACATCAAGAGGACAGTAGAAGCTCATTGTGCAAGGTGCATCACATGCAAGAAGGCAAAGTCCCGAGTGCAACCTCACGGGTTGTATCTCCCACTGCCCATACAGACGCATCCATGGGTGGATATATCAATAGACTTTGTTTTAGGTCTGCCCAAGATCAACCACAAAGATGCAATCTTTGTAGTGGTAGACAGATTCTCCAAGATGGCACACTTCATTCCGTGTGCCAATGTCAATGATGCCACGCAAACAGCTGAGCTGTTCTTCAGGGAGATAGTACGGCTTCATGGAGTGCCAAGGACCATTGTATCAGACAGGGACACCAAGTTCCTCAGCCATTTCTGGAGGACCCTTTGGAGGAAGCTAGGCACGAAGCTACTCTTCTCTACCACCTGCCATCCTCAAACCGATGGCCAAACTGAAGTTGTCAACAGGACACTATCAACTCTTCTCAGGACTACACTAGGGAAGAACCTCAAGACTTGGGTGGAGTGCCTGCCATTCATAGAGTTTTCTTACAATCGAACCGTGCACTCAGCAACCAAGAAGACACCATTTGAAGTAGTATACGGATTCAACGCTCTCACCCCATTGAAGCAAACGCCACTACCACGAGCTGAGATAACCAACCTATACGGAGCATCCAAGGCAGAGTTCATAAGGAGGTTACACCAGAAGGTAGCAGAAAACTTGGAGAAGAGGACCGGACAGTACATGACTCATGCCAACAAGAGAAGAAAGGAGGTGATCTTTCAACCAGGCGATTGGGTGTGGCTACACCTACGGCAGGAGAGGTTCCCAAACCTAAGGAGTTCAAAGCTAGCACCAATAGCAGATGCACCATTCAGAGTGCTCGAGAGGATCAACAACAATGCCTACCCTGATCGAGCTCCCAGGTGAGTTTAATGTGTCCAATACGTTCAATGTTACTGACTTAGCCCCTTTCCATGCCGATGAACCAGTTTTGAGGACAAAACCTACTGAAGAGGGAGGGGATGATGAGGACATCAGGTCGTACATCCAGCCAGGAGACCAGACTGGCCGACCAGGAAGCTTGCCCGAGACAGCCGGACCATCTGGCACGTCTGCCGGACCAAGCAGTACTGCCGGACCCTCGACCAATAGGACCAGACCCGTCAGCATTGCCGGCAGAGAGGCCCAAGCTTCCAGCACACTTGCTGGCGACGTGGATGACACCGCCGGTCCCCTTGGTGATGCCACCAACTCCGGGATCAACTTGGACGGTCCTGAAGGCATCCCGGCCAGTACCTCGCACATTCCAGCCGGTACAGCCGATCCAGTCGAGTGCACGAGCAATTCAACTTCTACACAAGGAAACTCGGACCAGATAAGCTACCAGCTTCAGGACATGCATCTAGAGGAAGTATCCACACCAGTAGTGCCACCAGGAGCAATGACAAGAAGCCGATCAAGGGCACTCTTCCACAAATTCAGCTTATGGGTCGACAAGCTCCTAGAGGAAGATCAACTAAGGAAAATGGGCCAGAAGTGCAAAGTAGAGTCCAAAGGCTTCTCAACAACACAAGGGACATCAGAGACTTGGGCTTTAGTGGCAAGAGAGGTCAGGGCCCAAAGATTCTTAACCCTACTCCAAGTCGAAGACTAGGAGCAAGGCACGTGCATGCCACAAGGACGGCCACCTTTCATTTCTTGGCCGTGAGGTAAGTTAAGGTAAGTTTCAATTTGAATATATGCCTCTTTCTGTTTTGCAGGGTAGGATCTAGATTCTTTACATTTTTGAGTCAAGAACATTTTAGGAATAGGTCCTTTTTCGGTTATACACTTTTGTATCTTTTCCATTTGTACACTTTTGTAAATTTTCCTTTTCTTTATTTGAGTCGACCCTAGAAGGTCAAGCTGTCGAGCATATTAATAAGGCTCCTTCCAGCATTGTAGTTCGACAACCTTTTGCTATTAATAAAGATAGAACTTTTTCCCCAACAAGTTATTCTCTCAAGAGCTTGTGCGCTTAGAACCTAGTTGAGACCAGCCCTCCTAGCTCTAAGTTTGTGATTTATCACGAGGTTCATCACCCCTCGTGTGGTTCACTTCACCTTTCCATCGAATACCAACCCAAAAACCCCTATCCAAGAAGTCTAAGGTCGAGTTTCTCACCTAAAATTCTCCAAACAGCCCATGCGCATACATCCTTGAATCAAGGCTTGTATCACTCTGGAATAGGCATAGGAGCAGTGCTAACCCAAGGAGGGAGACCAGTGGCATACTTCAGTGAGAAGCTAGGTGGTGCCTCACTGAACTACCCCACTTACGACAAGGAGCTTTATGCCCTTGTCCGAGCATTGGAGACTTGGCAGCATTACTTGCTGTCCAAGGAGTTTGTGATCCACACTGATCACGAGACTCTCAAACACCCCAGAGGGCAAACCAATCTCAAGAAGAGACATGCCAGGTGGATGGAGTTCATAGAGACCTTCCCGTACGTCATCAAGTACAAGAAGGGCAAAGACAATGTAGTAGCCGATGCACTATCAAGGAGGTTTTCCTTGATATCCACCACGGAGGAAAAGGTCCTAGGATTCGAGCACATCAAGGACCTATACAAAGATGACCCTGACTTTGCTGAGAGCTACAAGGAATGTGGCACAGGGAGTCATGGCAAGTTTTACATCCATGAAGGATTCTTGTTCCGAGAGAGAAGGCTGTGCATACCACAAGGATCATTAAGGGAGCTTATCATCCAAGAAGCTCATGGAGGAGGACTCATGGGCCACTTTGGTGTCGACAAGACTCTAGCAGTGGTCAAGGAGCACTTCTACTGGCCACACATCAAGAGGACAGTAGAAGCTCATTGTGCAAGGTGCATCACATGCAAGAAGGCAAAGTCCCGAGTGCAACCTCACGGGTTGTATCTCCCACTGCCCATACAGACGCATCCATGGGTGGATATATCAATAGACTTTGTTTTAGGTCTGCCCAAGATCAACCACAAAGATGCAATCTTTGTAGTGGTAGACAGATTCTCCAAGATGGCACACTTCATTCCGTGTGCCAATGTCAATGATGCAACGCAAACAGCTAAGCTGTTCTTCGGGGAGATAGTACGGCTTCATGGAATGCCAAGGACCATTGTATCAGACAGGGACACCAAGTTCCTCAGCCATTTCTGTCGGACCCTTTGGAGGAAGCTAGGCACGAAGCTACTCTTCTCTACCACCTGCCATCCTCAAACCGATGGCCAAACTGAAGTTGTCAACAGGACACTATCAACTCTTCTCAGGACTACACTAGGGAAGAACCTCAAGACTTGGGTGGAGTGCCTGCCATTCATAGAGTTTGCTTACAATCAAACCGTGCACTCAGCAACCAAGAAGACACCATTTGAAGTAGTATACGGCTTCAACCCTCTCACCCCATTGGAGCAAACGCCACTACCACCAGCTGAGATAACCAACCTATACGGAGCATCCAAGGCAGAGTTCATAAGGAAGTTACACCAAAAGGTAGCAGAAAACTTGGAAAAGAGGACCGGGCAGTACGTGACTCATGCCAACAAGGGAAGAAAGGAGGTGATCTTTCAACCAGGCGATTGGGTGTGGCTACACCTACAGCAGGAGAGGTTCCGCAACCTAAAGAGTTCCAAGCTAGCACCAAGAGGAGATGGACCATTTAGGGTTCTGGAGAAGATCAACATCAATGCCTACCGGATCGAGCTCCCAGGTGAGTTTAATGTGTCCAACACGTTCAACGTAACTGACTTAGCCCCTTTCCATGCAGATGAACCAGTTTTGAGGACAAAACCTATTGAAGAGGGAGGGGATGATGAGGACATCAGGTCGTATGTCCAGCCAGGAGACCAGACTGGCCGACCAGGAAGCTTGCCCGAGACAACCGGGCCATTTGGCACGCCTGCCGGCCCAAGCAGTACCGCCGGACCCTCGACCAATAGGACCAGACCGATCAGCATTGCCGGCAGAGAGACCCAAGCTTCCGGCACACTTGGTGGCGATGTGGATGACACCGCTGGTCCCCTTCGTGATGCCGCCGACTCCGGGATCAACTTGGCCGGTCCTGAAGGCATTCCGGCCAGTACCTCGCACATTCCAGCCGGTACAACCGATCCAGCCGATCCAGCCGAGTACATGAGCATTTCAACTTCTACACAAGGAAACTCGGACCAGATAAGCTACCAGATTCAGGACATGCATCTAGAGGAAGTCTCCACACTAGTAGTGCCACCAGGAGCAATGAAAAGGAGCAGATCAAGAGCACTCTTCCACAAGTTCAGTTTATGGGTCGACAAGCTCCTAGAGGAAGATCGACTAAGGAGAATGGGACAGAAGAGCAAAGAAGAGTCCAAAGGCTTCTCAACAATGCAAGGGACTTCAGAGACTTGGGCTTTAGTGTCAGGAGAGGTTAGGGCCCAAAGATTCTTAACCCTACTCCAAGTCGAAGACTAGGAGCAAGGCGCGTGCATGCCACAAGGACGGCCACCTTCCATTTCTTGGCCGTGAGGTAAGTAAGGTAAGTTTCAATTCGAATATATGCCTCTTTCTGTTTTGCAGGGTAGGATCTAGATTCTTTACATTTTTGAGTCAAGAACATTTTAGGAATAGGTCCTTTTTTGGTTATGCACTTTTGTATCTTTTTCATTTGTGCACTTTTGTAAACTTACCTTTTCTTTATTTGAGTCGACCCTAGAAGGTCAAGCTGTTGAGCATATTAATAAGGCTCCTTCCAGCATTGTAGTTCGGCAACCTTTTTGCTAATTAATAAAGATCGAATTTTCGTTACAAGATTTTCTCTCAAAGAAGCTTGTGCGCTTAGAACCTAGTTGCGACCAGCCCTCCTAGCTCTAAGTTTTTGATTTATCATGAGGTTCATCACCTCTCGTGTGGTTCACTTCACCCTTCCATCGAATACCAACTCAAAATCCCCTATCCAAGAAGTCTAAGGTCGAGTTTCTCACCTAACGTTCTCCAAACAGCCCAAGCGCATATAAGCCTTGAATTGAGGCTTGTATCACAACCCGTGACCAGAGAGAGCCTAGTAAGTCCCCTAACCCTCAAAGATCACGTGACATCACTTGTTTCAAGTGTAGGGGTCGCGGACAAATCTCAAGGAGTGCCCAAACAACCAGGTCATTCTGATTACGGAAGCTGGAGAGTATGAATCCCAAGATGAATAGGACTATAAACCAGAGGGAGAATACGGTGACATTGAGTACCCTGATGTGGGGAAGTGCTGGTCACTAGACGCATTCTCAGTGCAATGGTGGATCCCTCAGAGACCATCCAAATGGAGAACATCTTCCACAGCCGTTGCACCATCAAGGGCAAGGTATGTAACCTCATCATAGATGGTGGTTCTTGCACTAACGTTGCTAGTGCGTACATGGTTGATAAGCTAGGTCTAGAGAAGACAAGGCACCCTCGACCGTATAGACTCAGATAGCTCGATGACAAAGTGGAGATCAAGATCCATGAGCAAGTCACTGTGCCCTTCAGTGTGGGCAAGTACCAGGACCAGGTAGTGTGAGATGTGGTGCCAATGCAAGCTGGCCATCTTTTGCTAGGAAGGCCATGGTAGTTTGACAAGGAGATCAGGCATGATGGCCGAACCAATCTTTACACTTTTGTTCATGACAAGAGAAAGGTCAGCCTAGCTCCTCTCACACCTGCCCAGGTACATGAGCTTCAACACCAAATGAGTAAGGAAAAGAAGCTCATTAAATCTAACTTTCTCATTCAAACGAGTCATGTTCGGAGAGCTTTAGCCTCGAAAGATTTAATGCTACTAATGGTTTTCAAATATGTTTTGAATGTAGAGAAAGAACAGGTAGAGCTACATCCTGAAGTAGTAGCTCTCCCCAACAAATTCTAGGATGTCTTTCCTGAGGAGATACCAGCAGGCTTGCCTCCCCTGCGTGGCATAGAGCACCAGATCGACCTCGTGCCCGGAGCAGCCCTGCCTAACCGGCCAGCCTAACGGATAAGTCCAGAGGAGTCTAAGGAACTTGAGAAGCAAGTCAAGGAGCTCCTGGAGAAAGGATATGTTTGAGAGAGCCTCAGTCCATGTGCCGTACCAGTGCTGCTAGTGCCCAAGAAGGATGGGACTTGGCGAATGTGCGTGGACTGCCAAGCAATCAACAACATCACAGTCAAGTACCGGCATCCAATACCACGGCTGGATGACATGCTAGATTAGCTGAGTGGAGCCAGGGTCTTCTCCAAGATAGACCTCAAGAGTGGATACCACCAGGTCAGGATTAAGGAAGGTGATGAGTGGAAAACCTCTTTCAAGACAAAGCAAGGGCTCTACGAGTGGACAGTCATGCCATTCAGCTTGACTAATGCCCCAAGCACCTTCATGCGCCTTATGAACCAAGTTCTTAGGGCGTACGTCAGCAAGTTTGTTGTAGTTTACTTTGACGACATTTTAGTTTACAGTAAGTGCTTAAGGGATCACCTCACACATCTTGAGTTGGTGCTTAAAACCCTTCGATAAGAAGAGCTTTATGCCAATCTCAAGAAGTGCATCTTTTTTACTGATAAACTTGTCTTTTTAGGTTTTGTTGTAAGTTTGCAGGGTTTACAGGTTGATGAAGAGAAGATTCGAGCCATACAAGAATGGCCAACACCGAGCAACATCAGCCAAGTGAGGAGCTTCCATGGTCTGCCCAGCTTCTACAGAAGATTCGTGCCCAACTTCAGCAGTATTGCCTCGCCATTGACGGCAGTAGTGAAGAAGAACGTGGGATTCAGCTGGGGAGAAGCTCAGGAGAAGGCATTCCAGGCCTTGAAGGACAGCCTTACTCATGCACCAGTGCTAGTCCTGCCTGACTTCAACACGACGTTTGAAGTGGAGTGTGATGCCTCTGGAATAGGCATAAGAGCAGTGCTAACCCAAGGAGGAAGGCCAGTAGCATACTTCTGTGAAAAGCTAGGTGGTGCCTCACTCAACTTCCCCACCTACGCGGCAAGGAGTTCTATGCCCTAGTCCGAGCATTGGAGACTTGGCAGCATTACTTGCTGTCCAAGGAGTTTGTGATCCACACTGATCACGACTCTCAAACACCTCAGAGGGCAAACCAATCTCAATAGGAGACATGCCAGGTCGATGGAGTTCATAGAGACCTTCCCGTACATCATTAAGTACAAGAAGGGCAAGGATAATGTGGTAGCAGATGCATTATCAAGGAGGTTTGCCTTGATAACCACAATGGAAGCCAAGGTCTTAGGATTTGAGCACATCAAGATGATCATGACCTTTATGTGAGCTACAAGGAGTGTGGCACAGGGAGTCATGGCAAGTTCTACATCCATGAGGGGTTCTTGTTCCGAGAGAGAAGGCTGTGCATACCAAAAGGATCTCTAAGGGAGCTTATCATCCGAGAAGCTCATGGAGGAGGACTCATGGGCCACTTTGGTGTCAACAGGACACTAGCAGTGGTCCAAGAGCACTTCTACTGGCCACACATCAAGAGGTCAGTAGAAGCCCATTGTGCAAGGTGCATCACCTGGAAAAAGGCGAAGTCCGAGTCCACCCTCACGGGTTGTATCTCCCTTTGCCCATACCTACACATCCATGAGTGGATATCTCACTGAATTTCGTTCTAGGTCTGCCCAAAAAAAACCACAAAGATGATATCTTTGTAGTGGTGGACAGATTCTCCAAGATGGCACATTTCATACCATGTGCCAATGTCAATGATGCCACGTAAACAGTCGAGCTGTTCTTCAGGAAGATCGTACGGCTTCACGGAGTGCCAAGGACCATCGTGTCAGACAGGGACACCAAGTTCCTCAGCCACTTCTGGAGGACCCTCTGGAGGAAGCTAGGCACAAAGCTGCTCTTCTCTACCACCTGCCATCCTCAAACCGATGGCCAAACTGAAGTAGTCAACCGGACATTGTCGACATTTCTCAGGACTACACGAGGGAAGAACCTCAAGACTTGGGTGGTGTGCCTGCCATACATAGAGTTCGCATACAACCGAGCCGTGCACTCAGCAACCAAGAAGACCCCTTTTAAAGTAGTCTACGGCTTCAACCCCCTAACACCTTTGGAGCAAACGCCACTGCCACCAGCAGAGATGACCAACCTCAACGGAGCATCCAAGGCGGAGTTCATAAAGAAGATACACCAGAAGGTAGCAGAAAACTTGGAGAAGAGGACCAGGCAGTACGTGACTCATGCCAATAAGGGAAGAAAGGAGATGATTTTTCAACCGTGCGATTGGGTGTGGCTACACCTACGGCAGGAGACGTTCCCCAACCTAAGGAGTTCCAAGCAGGACCCAAGAAGAGATGGACCATTTAGAGTGCTGGAGAGGATCAGCAACAACGCCTACCGGATCAAGCTTCCAGGTGAGTTTAATGTGTCTAACACATTCAACGTAACTGATTTAGCTTATTTCCATGCAGATGAACCAGTTTTGAGGTCAAAACCTACTGAAGGGGGAGGGGATGATGGGGACATCAGATTGTATGTGATGAGGAAATCAGGTCGTATGTCCAGCCAGGAGAGCAGACTGGCCGACCCGGAAGCTTGCCCGAGACAGCCGGGCAATTTGGCACGTCTGCCAGCCCAAGCGGGACTGCCGGACCCTCGACCAATAGGACCGGACCGATCAGCATTGCCGGCGGATAAGCCCAAGCTTCTGGCACAATTGGTGGCGACGTGGATGACACCGCTGGTCCCCTTGGTGACACCACCGACTCCGGGATCAACTTGGCTGGTCCTGAAGGCATTCCGGCCAGTACCTCGCACAGTCCAGCCGGTACAGCCGATCCAGCCGAGTGCACGAGCATTTCTACTTCTACACAAGGAAACTCGGACCAGATAAGCTACCAGCTTCAGGACATGCATCTAGAGGAAGTATCCACACCAGTAGTGCCACCAGGAGCAATGACAAGAAGCCGATCAAGGGCACTCTTCCACAAATTCAGCTTATGGGTCGACAAGCTCCTAGAGGAAGATCAACTAAGGAAAATGGGCCAGAAGTGCAAAGTAGAGTCCAAAGGCTTCTCAACAACACAAGGGACATCAGAGACTTGGGCTTTAGTGGCAAGAGAGGTCAGGGCCCAAAGATTCTTAACCCTACTCCAAGTCGAAGACTAGGAGCAAGGCACGTGCATGCCACAAGGACGGCCACCTTTCATTTCTTGGCCGTGAGGTAAGTTAAGGTAAGTTTCAATTTGAGTATATGCCTCTTTCTGTTTTGCAGGGTAGGATCTAGATTCTTTACATTTTTGAGTCAAGAACATTTTAGGAATAGGTCCTTTTTCGGTTATACACTTTTGTATCTTTTCCATTTGTACACTTTTGTAAATTTTCCTTTTCTTTATTTGAGTCGACCCTAGAAGGTCAAGCTGTCGAGCATATTAATAAGGCTCCTTCCAGCATTGTAGTTCGACAACCTTTTTGCTATTACTAAAGATAGAACTTTCTCCCCAACAAGTTTTTTCTCAAGAATCTTGTGCGCTTAGAATCTAGTTGAGACCAGCCCTCCTAGCTCTAAGTTTGTGATTTATCACGAGGTTCATCACCCCTCGTGTGGTTCACTTCACCTTTCCATCGAATACCAACCCAAAAACCCCTATCCAAGAAGTCTAAGGTCGAGTTTCTCACCTAACCTTCTCTAAACAGCCCACGCACATCCAAGCCTTGAATCGAGGCTTGTATCAGTATGGCTGGCCAGCAGAACAGACTAGCCGACCAGGGAGCTTGCCCGAGATAGCCGGGCCATTTGGCGCGTGATGAGGAAATCAGGTCATACATCCAGACAGGAGACAAGACTGGCCGACCAGGAAGCTTGCCCGAGACAGCCAGGCCATCTGGCACGTCTGCCGGCACAAGCGGTACTGCTGGACCCTCGACCAATAGGACCAGACCGACCAGCATTGCCGGCGGAGAGACCCAAGCTTCCGGCACACTTGGTGGCGACGTGGATGACACCGCCGCTGCCCTTGGTGATGCCACCAACTCCGGGATCAACTTGGCCGGTCCTGAAGGCATTCCGGCCAGTACCTCGCACAGTCCAGCCGGTACAGCCGATCCAGCCGAGTACACAAGCATTTCAACTTCTACACAAGGAAACTCGGACCAGATAAGCTACCAGCTTCAGGACATGCATCCAGAGGAAGTCTCCACACCAGTAGTGCCACCAGTAGCAATGACAAGGAGCAGATCAAGAGCACTCTTCCACAAGTTCAGCTTAAGGGTCGACAAGCTCCTAGAAGAAGATCGACTAGGGACAATGGGCGAGAAGTGCAAAGAAGAGTCCAAAGGCTTCTCAACAATGCAAGGGACTTCAGAGACTTGGGCTTTAGTGGCAAGAGAGGTCAGGGCCCAAAGATTCCTAACCCTACTCCAAGTCGAAGACTAGGAGCAAGACGCGTGCATGCCACAAGGATGGCCACCTTCCATTTCTTGGCCGTGAGGTAAATAAGGTAAGTTTTCAATACGAATATTTGCCTCTTTCTGTTTTGCAGGGTAAGATCTAGAATATTTACATTTTTGAGTCAAAGAGATTTTAGGAATAGGTCCTTTTTCGGTTATGCACTTTTGTACATTTTCCATTTGTGCACTTTTGTAATCTTTCCTTTTCTTTCTTTGAGTCGACCCTAGAAAGTCAAGCTGTCGAGCATATTAATAAGGCTCCATCCAGCATTGTAGTTCGACAACCTTTTTGATATTACTAAAGTAGAACTTTCTTCCAACAAGTTTTCTCTCTAAGAGTCTTGTGCGCTTAGAACCTAGTTGAAACCAGCCCTCCTAGCTCTAAGTTTGTGATTTATCACGAGGTTCATCGCCCCTCGTGTGGTTCACTTCACCCCTCCACCGAATACCAACCCAAAAACCCCTATCCAAGAAGTCTAAGGTCGAGTTTCTCACCTAACCTTCTCTAAACAGCCCACGCACATCCAAGCCTTGAATCGAGGCTTGTATCAGTATGGCTGGCCAGCAGAACAGACTAGCCGACCAGGGAGCTTGCCCGAGATAGCCGGGCCATTTGGCGCGTGATGAGGAAATCAGGTCATACATCCAGCCAGGAGACAAGACTGGGCGACCAAGAAGCTTGCCCGAGACAGCCGGGCCATCTGGCACGTCTGCCGGCCCAAGCGGTACTGCTGGACCCTCGACCAATAGGACCAGACCGACCAGCATTGCCGGCGGAGAGACCCAAGCTTCCGGCACACTTGGTGCCGACGTGGATGACACCGCCGGTCCCCTTGGTGATGCCACCAACTCCGGGATCAACTTGGCCGGTCCTGAAGGCATTCCGGCCAGTACCTCGCACAGTCCAGCCGGTACAGCCGATCCAGCCTAGTGCACGAGAATTTCTACTTCTACACAAGGAAACTCGGACCAGATAAGCTACCAGCTTCAGGACATGCATCTAGAGGAAGTCTCCACACCAGTAGTGCCACCAGGAGCAATGACAAGGAGCAGATCAAGAGCACTCTTCCACAAGTTCAGCTTATGGATCGAAAAGCTCCTAGAAGAAGATCGACTAGGGATAATGGGCGAGAAGTGCAAAGAAGAGTCCAAAGGCTTCTCAACAATGCAAGGGACTTCAGAGACTTGGGCTTTAGTGGCAAGAGAGGTCAGGGCCCCAAGATTTCTAACCCTACTCCAAGTCGAAGACTAGGAGCAAGGCGCGTGCATGCCACAAGGATGGCCACCTTCCATTTCTTGGCCGTGAGGTAAGTAAGGTAAGTTTCAATTCGAATATATGCCTCTTTCTGTTTTGCAGGGTAGGATCTAGATTCTTTACATTTTTGAGTCAAGAACATTTTAGGAATAGGTCCTTTTTCGGTTATACACTTTTGTATCTTTTCCATTTGTACACTTTTGTAAATTTTCCTTTTCTTTATTTGAGTCGACCCTAGAAGGTCAAGCTGTCGAGCATATTAATAAGGCTCCTTCCAGCATTGTAGTTCGACAACCTTTTTGATATTAATAAAGATAGAAGTTTTTCCCCAACAAGTTTTCTCTCAAGAATCTTGTGCGCTTAGAATCTAGTTGAGACCAGCCCTCCTAGCTCTAAGTTTGTGATTTATCACGAGGTTCATCACCCCTCGTGTGGTTCACTTCACCTTTCCATCGAATACCAACCCAAAAACCCCTATCCAAGAAGTCTAAGGTCGAGTTTCTCACCTAACCTTCTCCAAACAGCCCACGCGCATCCAAGCCTTGAATCGAGGCTTGTATCAGTATGGCTGGCCAGGAGACCAGACTGGCCGACCAGGGAGCTTGACCGAGACAGCCGGGCCATTTGGCGCGTGATGAGGAAATCAGGTCATACATCCAGACAGGAGACAAGACTGGCCGACCAGGAAGCTTGCCCGAGACAGCCAGGCCATCTGGCACGTCTGCCGGCACAAGCGGTACTGCTGGACCCTCGACCAATAGGACCAGACCGACCAGCATTGCCGGCGGAGAGACCCAAGCTTCCGGCACACTTGGTGGCGACGTGGATGACACCGCCGGTCCCCTTGGTGATGCCACCAACTCCGGGATCAACTTGGACGGTCCTGAAGGCATCCCGGCCAGTACCTCGCACATTCCAGCCGGTACAGCCGATCCAGTCGAGTGCACGAGCAATTCAACTTCTACACAAGGAAACTCGGACCAGATAAGCTACCAGCTTCAGGACATGCATCTAGAGGAAGTATCCACACCAGTAGTGCCACCAGGAGCAATGACAAGAAGCCGATCAAGGGCACTCTTCCACAAATTCAGCTTATGGGTCGACAAGCTCCTAGAGGAAGATCAACTAAGGAAAATGGGCCAGAAGTGCAAAGTAGAGTCCAAAGGCTTCTCAACAACACAAGGGACATCAGAGACTTGGGCTTTAGTGGCAAGAGAGGTCAGGGCCCAAAGATTCTTAACCCTACTCCAAGTCGAAGACTAGGAGCAAGGCACGTGCATGCCACAAGGACGGCCACCTTTCATTTCTTGGC
This sequence comes from Pugionium cornutum, assembly GCA_018901935.1. NCBI lineage: Eukaryota > Viridiplantae > Streptophyta > Magnoliopsida > Brassicales > Brassicaceae > Pugionium > Pugionium cornutum. The sequence continues at coordinate 39,380,596 of CM032162.1, read as the reverse complement.
CGTGAGGTAAGTTAAGGTAAGTTTCAATTTGAGTATATGCCTCTTTCTGTTTTGCAGGGTAGGATCTAGATTCTTTACATTTTTGAGTCAAGAACATTTTAGGAATAGGTCCTTTTTCGGTTATACACTTTTGTATCTTTTCCATTTGTACACTTTTGTAAATTTTCCTTTTCTTTATTTGAGTCGACCCTAGAAGGTCAAGCTGTCGAGCATATTAATAAGGCTCCTTCCAGCATTGTAGTTCGACAACCTTTTTGCTATTACTAAAGATAGAACTTTCTCCCCAACAAGTTTTTTCTCAAGAATCTTGTGCGCTTAGAATCTAGTTGAGACCAGCCCTCCTAGCTCTAAGTTTGTGATTTATCACGAGGTTCATCACCCCTCGTGTGGTTCACTTCACCTTTCCATCGAATACCAACCCAAAAACCCCTATCCAAGAAGTCTAAGGTCGAGTTTCTCACCTAACCTTCTCTAAACAGCCCACGCACATCCAAGCCTTGAATCGAGGCTTGTATCAGTATGGCTGGCCAGCAGAACAGACTAGCCGACCAGGGAGCTTGCCCGAGATAGCCGGGCCATTTGGCGCGTGATGAGGAAATCAGGTCATACATCCAGACAGGAGACAAGACTGGCCGACCAGGAAGCTTGCCCGAGACAGCCAGGCCATCTGGCACGTCTGCCGGCCCAAGTGGTACTGCTGGACCTTCGACCAATAGGACCAGACCAACCAGCATTGCCGGCGGAGAGACCCAAGCTTCCGGCACACTTGGTGGTGACGTGGATGACACCACCGGTCCCCTTGGTGATGCCACCAACTCCGGGATCAACTTGGCCGGTCCTGAAGGCATTCCGGCCAGTACCTCGCACAGTCCAGCCGGTACAGCCGATCCAGCCGAGTGCACGAGCATTTCAACTTCTACACAAGGAAACTTGAACCAGATAAGCTACCAGCTTCAGGACATGCATCTAGAGGAAGTCTCCACACCAGTAGTGCCACCAGGAGCAATGACAAGGAGCATATCAAGAGCACTCTTCCACAAGTTCAGCTTATGGGTCAACAAGCTCCTAGAAGAAGATCGACTAGGGACAATGGGCGAGAAGTGCAAAGAAGAGTCCAAAGGCTTCTCAACAATGCAAGGGACTTCAGAGACTTGGGCTTTAGTGGCAAGAGAGGTCAGGGCCCAAAGATTCCTAACCCTAATCCAAGTCGAAGACTAGGAGCAAGGCGCGCGCATGTTCTTGGCCGTGAGGTAAGTAAGGTAAGTTTTCAATACGAATATTTGCCTCTTTCTGTTTTCCAGGGTAGGATCTAGAATATTTACATTTTTGAGTCAAAGACATTTTAGGAATAGGTCCTTTTTCGGTTATGCACTTTTGTACATTTTCCATTTGTGCACTTTTGTAATCTTTCCTTTTCTTTCTTTGAGTCGACCCTAGAAGGTCAAGCTCGAGCATATTAATAAGGCTCCTTCCAGCATTGTAGTTCGACAACCTTTTGATATTAATAAAGATAGAACTTTCTTCCAACAAGTTTTTTCTCTAAGAATCTTGTGCGCTTAGAACCTAGTCGAGACCAGCCCTCGTAGCTCTAAGTTTGTGATTCACTAGGTTCATCACCCCTCGTGTGGTTCACTTCACCTTTCCATCGAATACCAACCCAAAAACCCCTATCCAAGAAGTCTAAGGTCGAGTTTCTCACCTAACCTTCTCCAAACAGCCCACGCGCATCCAAGCCTTGAATCGAGGCTTGTATCAGTATGGCTGGCCAGGAGACCAGACTGGCCGACCAGGGAGCTTGCCCGAGACAGCCGAGCCATTTGGCGCATGATGAGGACATCAGGTCGTACATCCAGCCAGGAGAAGAGACTGGACATCAGATCCTGAAGGCATTCCGGCCAGTACCTCGCACAGTCCAGCCGGTACAGCCGATCCAGCCGAGTGCACGAGCATTTCTACTTCTACACAAGGAAACTCGGACCAGATAAGCTACCAGCTTCAGGACATGCATCTAGAGGAAGTCTCCACACCAGTAGTGCCACCAGGAGCAATGACAAGGAGCAGATCAAGAGCACTCTTCCACAAGTTCAGCTTATGGGTCAACAAGCTCCTAGAAGAAGATCGACTAGGGACAATGGGCGAGAAGTGCAAAGAAGAGTCCAAAGGCTTCTCAACAATGCAAGGGACTTCAGAGACTTGGGCTTTAGTGGCAAGAGAGGTCAGGGCCCAAAGATTCTTAACCCTACTCCAAGTCGAAGACTAGGAGCAAGGCACGTGCATGCCACAAGGACGGCCACCTTTCATTTCTTGGCCGTGAGGTAAGTTAAGGTAAGTTTCAATTTGAGTATATGCCTCTTTCTGTTTTGCAGGGTAGGATCTAGATTCTTTACATTTTTGAGTCAAGAACATTTTAGGAATAGGTCCTTTTTCGGTTATACACTTTTGTATCTTTTCCATTTGTACACTTTTGTAAATTTTCCTTTTCTTTATTTGAGTCGACCCTAGAAGGTCAAGCTGTCGAGCATATTAATAAGGCTCCTTCCAGCATTGTAGTTCGACAACCTTTTTGCTATTACTAAAGATAGAACTTTCTCCCCAACAAGTTTTTTCTCAAGAATCTTGTGCGCTTAGAATCTAGTTGAGACCAGCCCTCCTAGCTCTAAGTTTGTGATTTATCACGAGGTTCATCACCCCTCGTGTGGTTCACTTCACCTTTCCATCGAATACCAACCCAAAAACCCCTATCCAAGAAGTCTAAGGTCGAGTTTCTCACCTAACCTTCTCCAAACAGCGCACGCGCATCCAAGCCTTGAATCGAGGCTTGTATCAGTATGGCTGGCCAGGAGACCAGACTGGCCGACCAGGGAGCTTGCCCGAGACAGCCGGGCCATTTGGCGCGTGATGAGGACATCAGGTCGTACATCCAGCCAGGAGACAAGACTGGCCGACCAGGAAGCTTGCCCGAGACAGCCAGGCCATCTGGCACGTCTGCCGGCACAAGCGGTACTGCTGGACCCTCGACCAATAGGACCAGACCGACCAGCATTGCCGGCGGAGAGACCCAAGCTTCCGGCACACTTGGTGGCGACGTGGATGACACCGCCGCTGCCCTTGGTGATGCCACCAACTCCGGGATCAACTTGGCCGGTCCTGAAGGCATTCCGGCCAGTACCTCGCACAGTCCAGCCGGTACCACCGATCTAGCCGAGTGCACGAGCATTTCTACTTCTACACAAGGAAAATCGGACCAGATAAGCTACCAGCTTCAGGATATGCATCTAGAAGAAGTCTCAACACCAGTAGTGCCACCAGGAGAAATGACAAGGAGCAGATCAAGAGTACTCTGCCACAAGTTCAGCTTATGGGTCGACAAGCTCCTAGAGGAAGATCAACTAAGGGCAATGGGCCAGAAGTGCAAAGAAGAGTCCAAAGGCTTCTCAACAACACAAGGGACATCAGAGACTTGGGCTTTAGTGGCAAGAGAGGTCAGGGCCCAAAGATTCCTAACCCTACTCCAAGTCGAAGACTAGGAGCAAGGCGCGTGCATGCCACAAGGATGGCCACCTTCCATTTCTTGGCCGTGAGGTAAGTAAGCTAAGTTTTCAATAAGGATATTTGCCTCTTTCTGTTTTGCAGGGTAGGATCTAGAATATTTACATTTATTGAGTCAAAGACATTTTAGGAATAGGTCCATTTTATATTATACACTTTTGTATCTTTTCCTTTTGTGCACTTTTGTAAATTTTCCTTTTCTTATTTGAGTCGACCCTAGAAGGTCAAGCTGTCGAGCATATTAATAAGGCTCCTTCCAGCATTGTAGTTCAACAACATTTTTGCTAATTAATAAAGATCAAATTTTCTTAACAAGTTATTCTCTCAAAGAAGCTTGTGCGCTTAGAACCTAGTTGAGACCAGCCCTCCTAGCTCTAAGTTTATGATTTATCACGAGGTTCATCACCCCTCGTGTGGTTCACTTCACCCTTCCATCAAATACCAACCCAAAAACCCCTATCCAAGAAGTCTAAGGTCGAGTTTCTCACCTAACCTTCTCCAAACAGCCCACACGCATATCAGCCTTGAATTGAGGCTTGTATCATTTTGGTATCAGAGCTTAAAGCTCCTAAACCAGGTTGTTTCTATTCTTTAGCTTGTTTTGTTTCTTGTTATTGAATTAGTTTAAGTTTCATTCAAGAAAATAAAAAAAATTAACATCTAAGTTCATACCGAGTGCATCTAGTTTCTACGTGCATCACTAGGTTCTAGAATCATTCTTGCATTACTATATTCGACTTTCCTTTTTGTTAGAATCATATTTCCATTAAATTTAGGTTTAATTAAAAAGAAAAGAAAAGAAAATAGGAAAAATAGCGAAATGATTGGAATTGGACAGCTAGCAATAGTTGTCAAGAAAGTTTCCTTTTTGTTCAAATCTCCATATTTTCGAAATTTCCATTTCTCAGATTTTTCCTTTTTGCAATTTTTTCGAATCCTTATAAAAAGAAAACCCTCCTAATAATTTAGGAATATCCTAACTTGTCTTCTTTCTTTGTAGCACACAATGGCAGAAGAAAATAGAGAAGCAACCGAAGCCGTGATGGCCATGTTCACCACCCTCCAAACCCAACTCGCATCCATAGGCGAGAGATTGGAGCGCGTGGAGAGGCCTATGAGATTCCAGGCCATAAGGCACGTGAGAGATGAGCAAGACCGTTCTGAGGGTCCTCAGCACCTTAGGAAATGGCAGGAACAGGAGGAGCCCCAACCAGATGGAGATGAGGACACACAACCTCATAACTATCACCATAGGCCGAGAGGACCTCCACGGCAACCAGAGGCAGAAGATGATGGCTTCGAGCCATATGGTCTTCACCAGAGACCAAGGATGCCTCCTAGACATCATGAGGATGGAGATGAACATGCCTACAACCGGGTAACTCATCCTGATGTTAAGCTAACTCCTCCAAGTTTTGCATGAAAAGTAGACCCCGAGGCTTACCTAGATTGGGAGAGAAGAATGGATCATATCTTTGATCATTACAACCAACCAGGGCATAGGAGAGTCTGAATGGCAGTAGCACAACTCACGGACAATGCCCTCATCTAGTGGGATGGTGAGGTATCTGGCAGAAGGAGGAAAAGAATGAGGCCCATAGACTCATGGGTTGACCTGAAGGATGTCATGCGACAAAGGTTTGTTCCACCTTACTTTCATAGGGACTTGCAACGTCGTTTTCGTACTCTTAAGCAGGGTACCAGATCAGTAGAGGAGTACTATGAAGAGTTCGAGAAGCTAAGGAACAGACTAGAGCTCAATGATGATGAAGAAGCCTTGATGGCACAATTCTTGGATGGACTCCAAGAAAGAATCAGCCGCAAGGTGGAAAGGCAAATCTACAAAGACTTCAAAGACTTATTCCACCTATCTGTCCAGGCTGAGCAGCACATCAAACGTAAGTGTAAGAATATTGAGATTATAGAGGAGAAATGTGAAGAATTGAATCTGAAAACTCAAAGAGAAGTATGAGAAAATGAGAAATGACTTAGACTTATGGAGAAGAATCTCCTAAGAGTATTTAATACATTGAGTCTTTACAGCCCTTTTATAGAGGATTTACAATGTGAACACAAAAGAAAACGAATTCAAACTTGTGGATGAGTTTGAATAGAGGAGGAGCCTGTCAACAACCAATGAGAAGAGAGGAGACAGCATGGGCATGACTGTTTGGTGTGGTTGCCAAGACTGTGTGCAGCATGGGCATGACTGTTTGGTGTGGTTGCCAAGACTGTGTGCAGCATGGGCATGACTTTTTCACCTTGATTCTTCTCCCAAGGTAGCTATTTAACCATTTCAACCATGTGGTTAATAATAACCCATCCTTTTTCATTTCCCTTGTTATTCAAACTGAATTTTCGTGCTCACACTTGCCTTGTAGGTCAAGATAGGTCTTATTTGATTTTCCTATGTCAATACCCCCCCTCAAGCTAAAGACTTTGGAATCACCCTAAAGTCTTAAGCTTGGGAACCCAAGGCAACACCTCATTAAAAACCTTATTAAGGAAAACCACTTGGGACAAAACCTTAATAAGGGAAAAAGAGTGTGCTGCTCTTGGATTAGGAGACCTTTGATCATGGGTGTGATAAATCAACAAGCCCAAGTTTGCTAAAGATGTTCTTGCAAACTTTGAGACTTGCTGCCTTTGTGAAGATGTCAGCTAGTTGGTCTTCACTCCTTGTATAACATGGCAGAATGGTTCCATCTTGAACTTTCTCCCTAACCTTATGGCAGTCGATCTCTATGTGCTTGGTCCTCTCGTGAAACACTGAGTTTGAAGCTATGTGAATGGCTGCCTGATTATCACAATGGAAGGTAATTGGCCCTGGTTGTGCAATACCGAAATCTTTCAAGAGTGCTTTGAGCCAAGTTACTTCATTTGTCAGCTTCCTCATAGCCCTATATTCTGCTTCAGCACTAGAACATGATACCACCTTCTGCTTCTTAGTCTTCCAAGTGACTAAGTTCCCACCAACGAAGGTGCAATACCCAGTGGTTGATTTCCTATCCACCCTATCACCAGCCCAATCCGTATCACAATACCCGACAATCTCAGTGTTCCCATTCTTGCCCATCCATATACCTTGACCAGGAGATCCTTTGATGTATCTAAGGATCCTTTATACCATGCTCCAATGATATACAGTAGGCTTTTGCATATGTTGACTTACTTGATTCACAGCAAAACACAAGTCTGGTCGTGTGAGGGTGAGGTAGATCAGCTTCCCAACTAGTCTCCTATACTGAGAAACATCCTTAAATAACTCATCAGCTTTCTCCCCTTTCCGTTGACCTTGTAGCCATCTTCAAGAGGAGTTTTGGCCGGTTTAGCCCCAAGCTTTCCCGTGTCTGTCAACAGATCAAGAGCATACTTTCTTTGGGATAGAAAGAGCCCTTCTTGAGACCGACACACTTCAATACCCAAGAAGTACTTCAACTCTCCAAGATCATTGATGTCAAATGATCTGTTTAAGAAGGCCTTTGTGGACTGAATTCCTTCCTTATCATCTCCTGTGATGATAAGGTCATCCACATAAACCAAGACCGCCACGATTCCTTTGGAGTTTTGACGAGTGAACAAAGTATGATCTGAATGGGATTTCCTAAACCCATTATCAGTAAGTGTGGAGCTTAATTTGTGATACCAGGCCCTTGGTGACTGCTTCAACCCATATATTGCCTTCCTAAGTCTTAGAACTTGTCCCTCTTTGCAAAAATCTTCAAGGCCTGGTGGTGGAGTCATATACACTTCCTCTTCAAGTTCTCCTTGTAGGAATGCGTTCTTGACATCCATTTGCCATAAGTCCCAAGTCAGATTCATAGCTAGTGAAAGAACAACCCTTACAGTGTGTAGCTTAGCCACCGGTGCAAATGTATCAGTATAGTCCTCTCCATATGTCTGAGTGAAACCTCTTGCAACTAGACGTGCCTTGTACCTTTCTATGTCCCCATTGCTCTTATACTTGATGGTGAACACCCACTTGGAACTCACAGCCTTCTTGCCTTTGGGAAGTTCTTGTATATTCCATGTATGATTCCTTTCCATAGCTCCCTTCTCATCTCTTACTGCATCTAACCATTCTTTCTTGCTCTCAGCTTCTTCATAAGTCCTTGGAATCTGACTTTGTTCAATCTTTCCAAGGAATGCTTGATGACTAGATGGCAAGAGGTCAAGGAAACAAACAGCTTGTATGGGATGAGCCACGGCCTGGTTGTTGTAGAATACCCTAGTGTTCCTAAGTCTAGTACTCCTCCTTAAATGCTGAACAGGTGGTGCAGCCTCCTCTACAACCGTTTCCTCTTCCATTTGGTGAATAGGTTCCTCTATACCCACTTCCAAGTCGTCTTGTTCTTGATTTTGGGCCATAGCTTCTTTTTGGATTGGAGTTGGTTCTTGAGTTACCACCCCTTGTTCATTCTCTTGGGTATCTTGTGAACTACTTAAGGTTCTTGTTTCTTCGTGTCTTGAATCCTTTGGCAGATCATTTCCCAAATGATTCAAGAGAAACCTCAAACTCGTAGCCAAATCAGAAGGTGACCTTGAGAGATCCTTCAATCCTTCCCAATCTTTCTGATCATAATAGCTTTGTTCTTCTATGAACTTGACATCTCTAGACACATATGTCCTGTTGTTGCTCGGATCATAGCACTTATAACCCTTTTGTGTTGTCGAATATCCAAGGAACATACACTTGATGCTCTTTGCCTCCAACTTGTTTCTTAGATCACCTGGAACATACACAAAGCACACACACCCAAATACACGTAAATGATCAATGGAAGGTTTAGTTTTATTGAGTACCTCAAATGGGGATATATCTTGTAAGACTTTGGTTGGAATCCGATTGATGAGGTAGCAAGCAACCAAGACTGCATCTCCCCAAAAACTTTTAGGAACATTGGTATGAAACATCATGGATCTTGCTACTTCCATTAAGTGTCGGTTCTTCCTTTCAGCAACTCCATTTTGTTGTGGTGTGTGTGGACAGCTAGTTTGATGTAGTATTCCATGTTTGTTTAGATGAGCTTTGAATCTTTGACTTGTGTATTCCCCTCCATTATCTGATCTTAACACTTTGATCTTGGCATTGAATTAATTAGTAACATAATTATGAAAGTTTATAAATGCCTCATAAACCCTATCTTTAGATGGAAGTAATGTAACCCATGTATATTTCGATTTCTCATCTATAAAGGTCACAAAGTATTTATTCCTATCTCTAGACATGTAAGGTGAGGTCCAAACATCGGAATGTACTAAATCAAAGCAATGCTCATAAATTGTAGACGATTTAGGGAAAACAACACGACAATGTTTGCCAAGGATACAAGCCTCACAAACTGAGTGATCATAAGCGACATTAGGAATTATTAAGCTTAAAGCACGAGCATGAGGATGTCCTAATCTAGCATGCCATAAGACATCTTTATTAGCAAAAACACAAGATTTGAAAGCTAAGGAATCCAAATTGCTTGGAGGGTCTTCAAGAACATAGAGCTCATCTTGAGTTACACCACCTCCAAGTATCTTACCACTCTTAATATCCTGAAAGTAAACATTGTTAGGCCCAAATGTAACATTGCAATTGAGGTCTTTAGTAGCCTTTTGACAGAAACTAGATTAGACTTAAATTTAGGTACAAAGAATGCATTAGTTTCTTTGTCAAATAGTCTTAATTTTCCGGTTCCTTCAATTGGAATACCCTTACCATCAGCTATAGTTACTTGTCCTAGACATGGTTCAATGTTCTTTAACAACCTAGCATTGCTAATCATATGGTGAGAAGCACCTGAATCCACTACCAACTTATGATCTGGTTTATCAAGCGATTTATGGGAGTAGAGTGTGATACCGGAGAGTTTTGAGGCATAGGCCTTGATGAGATCCTCCAAGTCACTCTTCTTAACATACTCCATGGATACATTCATAGCTAGCTCCCCTCCTTGGTTGGATGAACTTGCCGGTTCAGTCGAAACCATTTGAGAGATGTTAGCCTTTGAATCCTTGAACCGGTTTGGCTTGAGATGAGGATGAAGTATCCAGCACTTGTCCTTGATGTGGCCATTCCTCTTACAATGCTCACACATCACACTCTTCCTATCCTCTTGCTTAAACACGCTTTTGTTGGCCATGACTAGTTCTCCTTTACCACCAAACAAACCAATGTTGCCTTGCTCCCTTTGAATCCGTGAGCACACCTCTTTGAAATCAGGGAGTTTTGGCTCTCTCAGGATGGACTTAATCACATCCTTAAAGGCTGGATTTAGGTTGAGAAGGAGCCCAAATATCTTGTCTTGTTCCTTCCTTTCATTAAGCACCTTTGGATCCATAGAACTTGGTCTCAACATGTCAAGCTCGGACCATGTTGACTGGAACTTGCCCAGGAATTTTGTGAACTCCATATCCTCTTGGTGTAGATCATTGAGAGCCTTCTTAACCTCATACACACGGCTGAGGTTTGAAACATCCCCATACACCCTCTTGAGAGTGTCCCAAAGAGACTTGGCAGTTTCACAATGTGAATAAGCTTCAGGAATGGATGGGTCCAATGAATTTTAGAGGAATCCAAGGACTGATTGATCTTCTTGGAACCACCTAGCTTCTTCTTTTCTTGTTGCCTCATCCTTCTTCTCCTTTGGATCATCTATAGATGGAGTATTATCCGCCAAGATGTGATTCCAAAGTCCTTTGCCACAAATGGCTGTCTTGATGGTTCTTGACCATAATGTGTAGTTCAAGCCTTTGAGAACTACTGCTATCACCGTAGGTTTCAGGCTGGAACTAATTTGAACTGTATCCTCCATTGTTAGGCTTTGAAGAGCTCAAAGGAAGCAGCTTTTATGGTTGAATGAAACCGTGAGTTTTTAGTCTAAAGACTGAGAGATTTTGACAGAATTTTAGATTAGAAACTGAGAGATTTGAGTAGAATAGATAAGAGAATGATCTTATGCTCTGATACCATGTAAGAATATTGAGATTATAGAGGAGAAATGTGAAGAATTGAATCTGAAAACTCAAAGAGAAGTATGAGAAAATGAGAAATGACTTAGACTTATGGAGAAGAATCTCCTAAGAGTATTTAATACATTGAGTCTTTACAGCCCTTTTATAGAGGATTTACAATGTGAACACAAAAGAAAACGAATTCAAACTTGTGGATGAGTTTGAATAGAGGAGGAGCCTGTCAACAACCAATGAGAAGAGAGGAGACAGCATGGGCATGACTGTTTGGTGTGGTTGCCAAGACTGTGTGCAGCATGGGCATGACTGTTTGGTGTGGTTGCCAAGACTGTGTGCAGCATGGGCATGACTTTTCCACCTTGATTCTTCTCCCAAGGTAGCTATTTAACCATTTCAACCATGTGGTTAATAATAACCCATCCTTTTTCATTTCCCTTGTTATTCAAACTGAATTTTCGTGCTCACACTTGCCTTGTAGGTCAAGATAGGTCTTATTTGATTTTCCTATGTCAATAGTAAGAGCCAAGACATCCGCAGCAAGCCTAAGACGCCTTGGGCACCAAGTAACATTCCCAAGCCCGTAGACAAAGGCAAGAGCATAGAGATCGAGTCAAGGTTCAAGAGCAAGCCTCCTGAACCCACCCGTGACCAGAGAGAGCCTAGTAAGTCTTCTAACCCTCAGAGATCAAGTGACATCACTTGTTTCAAGTGTAGGGGTCGTGGACACATCTCAAGGGAGTGCCCAAACAACCGGGTCATGCTGATTATGGAGGCTGGAGAATATGAGTCCCAAGATGAAGAGAACTATGAACCATAAGAAGAATATGGTGACATTGAGTACCCTGATGTGGGGGAAGTGCTGGTCACTAGACGCATCCTCAGTGCAATGGTGGATCCTTCAGAGACCATCCAAAGGGATAACATCTTCCACAGCCGATGCACCATCAAGGGCAAGGTATGTAACCTCATCATAGATGGTGGTTCTTGCACTAACGTTGCTAGTGCATATATGGTTGATAAGCTAGGTCTAGAGAGGAAAGGGCATCCTCGACCATATAGACTGAGATGGCTCGATGACAAAGTGGAGCTCAAGATCCATGAGCAAGTCGCTGTGCCATTCAGTGTGGGCAAGTACCAAGACCAAGTCGTGTGCGACGTGGTGCCCATGCAAGCTGGCCATCTTCTACTAGGAAGGCCATGGCAGTTTGACTAGGAGACCAGGCATGATGGCCGAACCAATCTCTACACTTTCGTGCATGACAAGAGAAAGGTCAGCCTAGCTCCTCTCACACCTGCCCAGGTACATGAGCTTCAACAGCAAATGAGTAAGGAAAAGAAGCTCATTAAATCTAATTTCCTCATTCAACCAAGTCATGTCCGGAGAGCTTTAGCCTCGAAGGATCTAATGTTACTAATGGTTTTCAAGGAAGTGTTGAATATAGAGAAAGAACAGGTAGAGCTACCTCTTGAAGTAGCAACTCTCCTCAACAAGTTCCAGGATGTGTTTCCAGAGGAGATACCAGCAGGCTTGCCTCCTTTTCGTGGCATAGAACACCAGATCGATCTAGTGCCCGGAGCAGCCCTGCCCAACCGGCCAGCCTACCGGATGAGTCCAGAGGAGTCCAAGGAGCTTGAGAAGCAAGTCAAGGAGCTCCTGGAGAAAGGCTATGTTCGAGAGAGCCTCCGTCCATGTGCCGTACCAGTGCTACTAGTACCCAAGAAAGATGGGACTTGGCGAATGTGCGTGGATTGCCGAGCAATCAACAACATCACTGTCAAGTACCGGCATCCCATACCATGGCTGGATGACATGCTAGATGAGCTGAGTGGAGCCACGGTCTTCTCCAAGAGAGACCTCAAGAGTGGATACCACCAGGTCATGATGAAGGAAGGTGATGAATGGAAGACTGCTTTCAAGACAAAGCAAGGGCTCTATGAGTGGACAGTCATGCCATTTGGCTTGACTAATGCCCCAAGCACCTTCATGCATCTTATGAACCAAGTTCTTAGGGCGTACATCAGTAAGTTTGTAGTGGTTTACTTTGATGATATATCAGTTTATAGTAAGTGCCTATGGGAACACCTCACACATCTTGAGATGGTACTTAAAACCCTTCGACAAGCAGAGCTTTATGCCAATCTCAAGAAGTGCATCTTTTGTACTGATAAACTTGTCTTTTTAGGTTTTGTAGTAAGTTCACAGGGCCTACAGGTTGATGAAGAGAAGATTCGAGCCATACAAGAATGGCCAACACCAGGCAACATCAGCCAAGTAATGAGCTTCCACGGACTAGCCAGCTTCTATAGGAGATTCGTGCCCAACTTCAGAAGTATTGTCTCACCATTGATGGCAGTAGTGAAGAAGAACGTGGGATTCAGCTGGGGAGAAGCTCAGGAGAAGGCATTCCAGGCCTTGAAGGACAGCCTTACACATGGACCAGTGCTAGTCCTGCCCGACTTGAACAAGACGTTTGAAGTGGAGTGTGATACCTCTGGAATTGGCATAGGAGCAGTGCTAACCCAAGGAGGGAGACCAGTGGCATACTTCAGTGAGAAGCTAGGTGGTGCCTCACTGAACTACCCCACTTATGACAAGGAGCTTTATTCCCTTGTCCGAGCATTGGAGACTTGGCAGCATTACTTGCTGTCCAAGGAGTTTGTGATCCACACTGAACATGAGACTCTCAAACACCTCAGAAGGCAAACCAATCTCAAGAGGAGACATGCCAGGTGGATGGAGTTCATAGAGACCTTCCCGTACGTCAGCAAGTACAAGAAAGGCAAAGACAATGTGGTAGCCGATGCACTATCAAGGAGGTTTGCCTTGATATCAACCATAGAGGCAAAGGTCCTAGGATTCGAGCACATCAAGAACCTATACAAGGATGATCCTGACTTTTCTGAGAGCTACAAGGAGTGTGGCACAGGGAGTCATGGCAAGTTTTACATCCATGAGGGATTCTTGTTCCGAGAGAGAAGGCTGTGCATACCACAAGGATCATTGAGGGAGCTTATCACCCGAGAAGCTCATGGAGGAGGACTCATGGGCCACTTTGGTGTCCACAAGACTATAGCAATGGTCAAGGAGAACTTCTACTGGCCACACATCAAGAGGACAGTAGAAGCTCATCGTGCAAGATGCATCACTTGCAAGAAGGCAAAGTTCCGAGTGCAATCTCACGGGTTGTATCTCCCGCTGCCCATACCTACACATCCATGGGTGGACATCTCAATGGACTTCATTCTAGGCCTGCCCAAGATCAATCACAAGGATGCAATCTTTGTAGTGGTGGACAGATTCTCCAAGATGGCACACTTCATCCCGTGTGCCAATGTCAATGATGCCACGCAAACAGCCGAGCTGCTTTTCAAGGAGATAGTACGGCTTCATGGAGTGCCAAGGACCATCGTATCCGACAGGGACACCAAGTTCCTCAGTCATTTCTAGAGGACCCTTTGGAGGAAGCTAGGCACGAAGCTACTCTTCTCTACCACCTGCCATCCTCAAACCGATGGCCAAACTGAAGTTGTCAATAGGACACTATCAACTCTTCTCAGGACTACACTAGGGAAGAACCTCAAGAATTGGGTGGAGTGCCTTCCATTCATAGAGTTCGCTTACAACTGAGCCGTGCACTCAGCAACCAAGAAGACACCATTTGAAGTAGTATACGGCTTCAACCCTCTCACCCCATTGGAGCAAACGCCACTGCCACCAGCAGAGATGACCAACCTCAACAGAGCATCCAAGGCAGAGTTCATAAGGAAGTTACACCGGAAGGTAGCAGAAAACTTGGAGAAGAGGACCGGGCAGTACGTGACTCATGCCAACAAGGGAAGAAAGGAGCTGATCTTTCAACCAGGCGATTGGGTGTGGCTACACCTACGGCAGGAGAGGTTCCCAAACCTAAGGAGTTCCAAGCTAGCACCAAGAGGAGATGGACCATTCAGAGTGCTTGAGAGGATCAACAACAACGCCTACCGGATCAAGCTCCCAGGTGAGTTTAATGTGTCCAACACGTTCAACATAACTGACTTAGCCCCTTTCCATGCAGATGAACCAGTTTTAAGGACAAAAACTACTGAAGAGGGAGGGGATGATGAGGACATCAGGTCGTACATCCAGCCAGGAGACCAGATTGGGCGACCAGGAAGCTTGCCCGAGACAGCCGGGCCATCTGGCACGTCTGCCAGCCCAAGCGGTACCGCCGGACCCTCGACCAATAGGACCAGACCGACCAGCATTGCCGGCGGAGAGGCCCAAGCTTCCGGCACACTTGGTGGCGACGTGGATGACACCGCCGGTCCCCTTGGTGATGCCACCAACTCCGGGATCAACTTGGGCGGTCCTGAAGGCATTCCGGCTAGTACCTCGCACAATCTAGCCGGTACATCCAGCCGAGTGCACGAGTATTTCTACTTCAACACAAGGAAACTCGGACCAGATAAGCTACCAGCTTCAGGACATGCATCTAGAGGAAGTCTCCACACCAGTAGTGCCACCAGGAGCAATGACAAGAAGCAGTTCAAGAGCACTCTACCACAAGTTCAGCTTATGGGTCGACAAGCTCCTAGAGGAAGATCAACTAAGGGCAATGGGCCAGAAGTGCAAAGAAGAGTCCAAAGGCTTCTCAACAACACAAGGGACATCAGAGACTTGGGCTTTAGTGGCAAGAGAGGTCAGGGCCCAAAGATTCCTAACCCTACTCCAAGTCGAAGACTTGGAGCAAGTCGCGTGCATGCCACAAGGACGACCACCTTCCATTTCTTGGCCGTGAGGTAAGTAAGCTAAGTTTTCAATAAGGATATTTGCCTCTTTCTGTTTTGCAGGGTCGGATCTTGAATATTTACATTTATTGAGTCAAAGACATTTTAGGAATAGGTCCTTTTTTGATTATACACTTTTGTATCTTTTCCTTTTGTGCACTTTTGTAAATTTTCCTTTTCTTATTTGAGTCGACCCTAGAAGGTGAAGCTGTCGAGCATATTAATAGGGCTCCTTCCAGAATTGTAGTTCGACAAACTTTTTGCTAATTAATAAAGATCAAGTTTTCTTTACAAGTTATTCTCTCAAAGAAGCTTGTGTGCTTAGAACCTAGTTGAGACCAGCCCTCCTAGCTCTAAGTTTGTGATTTATCACGAGGTTCATCACCCCTCGTGTGGTTCACTTCACCCTTCCATCAAATACCAACCCAAAAACCCCTATCCAAGAAGTCTAAGGTCGAGTTTCTCACCTAAACTTCTCCAAACAGCCCACGCGCATATCAGCCTTGAATTGAGGCTTGTATCATTTTGGTATCAAAGCTTAAAGCTCCTAAACCAGGTTGTTTCTATTCTTTAGCTTGTTTTGTTTCTTGTTATTGAATTAGTTTAAGTTTCATTCAAGAAAATAAAAAAAATTAACATCTAAGTTCATACCGAGTCCAAACAGCCCACGCGCATATAAGCCTTGAATTGAGGCTTGTATCAGCGCGTCTGCTGGCGCAAGTGGTACCGCCGGGCCTTCGACCAGCCAGGCCAGACCGACCAACATTTTCGGCGGAGAGGCCCAAACCTCCGGCCCAACTGGCGGCAATATGGATGACACCGCCGGCCCAATTGGTGACGCCGCCGGCTCCGGGATCAACTTGGCTGGCTCCGATGACAACTGGGCCAGTACCTCGCACAGTCCAGCCGGTACAGCTGATTGCACCACCATTTCATCATCTACACAAAGAGACTCGGACCAAATAAGCTACCAGGTTCAAGACATGCATCTAGATGAAGTTTCTACACCAGTGGTGCCACCAGGAGCAATGACAAGTAGCAGATCAAGGGCGCTCTTCCACAAGTTTAGCATGTGGATCGGCAAGCTCCTAGAGGATGATCGACAAAGAACATTGGGCCAAGAGTGCAAAGAAGATTCCAAAGGCTTCTCAACAATGCAAGGGACTTCAGAGACTTGGGTTTTAGTGGCAAGAGTGGTCAGGGCCCAAAGATTTATTACCATACTCCAAGTCGAAGACTAGGAGCTAGGCGCGTGCATGCCACAAGGTCGGCCACCTTCCATTTCTTGGCCGGTAGGTAAGAATGGTAAGTTTTCAAATTATATAATTGCCTTTTCTGTTTTACAGAGTAGGATTTAGAATGCTTACATTTTGAGTCAAAGACAATTTAGGTTGAAGTCCTTTTTCGGTTATTCACTTTTGTAAATTTTCCATTTGTGCACTTTTGTAAGTCTTTCATTTTTATTTGAGTCGACCCTAGAAGGTCAAGCTGTCGAGCATATTAATAAGGCTCCTTCCAGCATTGTAGTTCAACAACCTTTTCTGATATTAATAAAGATCGAATTTTTTTTTCTACAAGTTTTTCTCTCAAGAGACTTGTGCGCTTAGAACCTAGTCGAGACCAGCCCTCCTAGCTCTAAGTTTGTGATTTATTATGAGGTTCATCACCGCTCGTGTGGTTCACTTCACCCTTCCACCCATTACCAAACAGAAAACCCCCATTTAGAAGCCTAAGGTTGAGTTTTTCACCTAATCTTGTCCAGACAGCCCACGCGCGTACAGCCTTGAATCCAGGCTTGTATCAGCAAGGCAGACCAGCGGAGGGTTGGTAGCTGACTCAACGGGAGCCATTGTGATACAAGCCTTGATTCAAGGATGTATGCGCGTGGGCTGTTTGGAGAAGTTTAGGTGAGAAACTCGACCTTAAACTTCTTGGATAGGGGTTTTTGGGTTGGTATTCGATGGAAAGGTGAAGTGAACCACACGAGGGGTGATGAACCTCGTGATAAATCACAAACTTAGAGCTAGGAGGGCTGGTCTCAACTAGATTCTAAGCGCACAAGATTCTTGAGAGAAAACTTGTTGGGGAAAAACTTCTATCTTTATTAATATCAAAAAGGTTGTCGAACTACAATGCTGGAAGGAGCCTTATTAATATGCTCGACAGCTTGACCTACTAGGGTCGACTCCAATAAAGAAAAGGAAAGTTTACAAAAGTGCACAAAAGGAAAAGATACAAAAGTGTATAACCGAAAAAGGACCTATTCCTAAAATGTTTTTGACTCAAAAATATAAAGCATCTAGATCCTACCCTGCAAAACAGAAAGAGGCATATATTCGAATTGAAACTTACCTTAACTTACCTCACGGCCAAGAAATGGAAGGTGGCCGTCCTTGTGGCATGCACGCGCCTTGATCCCAGAGTTGGCGGCATCACAAGAGGGACCGGCGGTGTCATCCACGTCCCCACCAAGTGTGCCGGAAGCTTGGGCCTCTCCGCCGGCGATGCTGACCGGTCTGGTCCTATAGGTCGAGGGTCCAGCGGTACTGCCTGGTCCGGCAGACGTGCCAGATGGTCCTGCTGTCACGGGCAAGCTTCCTGGTCGGCCATTCTGGTCTCCTGGCTGGATGTACGACCTGATGTCCTCATCATTCCCTCCCTCTTCAGTAGGTTTTGTCCTCAAAACTGGTTCATCTGCATGGAAAGGGGCTAAGTCAGTAACATTGAACGTATTGGTCACATTAAACTCACCTGGCAGCTCGATCCGGTAGGCGTTGTTGTTGATCCTCTTGAGCACTCTGAATGGTCCATCTCCTCTTGGTGCTAGCTTGGAACTTCTTAGGTTTGGGAACCTCTCCTGCCGTAGGTGTAGCCACACCCAGTCGCCTAGTTGAAAGATCACCTCCTTTCTTCCCTTGTTGGCATGAGTCACGTACTGTCCGGTCCTCTTCTCCAAGTTTTCTGCTACCTTCTAGTGTAATCTCCTTATGAACTCTGCCTTGGATGCTCCGTTGAGGTTGGTCATCTCAGCTGGTGGTAGTGGTGTTTGCTCCAATAGGGTGAGAGGGTTGAAGCCGTATACCACTTCAAATGGTGTCTTCTTGGTTGCTGAGTGCACGGCTCAGTTGTAAGCGAACTCTATGAATGGCAGGCACTCCACCCAAGTCTTTAGGTTCTTCCCTAGTGTAGTTCTGAGAAGAGTTGATAGTGTCCTGTTGACAACTTCAGTTTGGCCATCGGTTTGAGGATGGCAGGTGGTAGAGAAGAGTAGCTTCGTGCCTAGCTTTCTCCAGAGGGTCCTCCAGAAATGGCTGAGGAACTTGGTGTCCCTGTCTGATATGATGGTCCTTGGCACTCCATGAAGCCGTACTATCTCCCTGAAGAACAGCTCAGCTGTTTGTGTGGCATCATTGACATTGGCACATGGAATGAAGTGTGCCATCTTAGAGAATCTGTCCACCACTACAAAGATTGCATCTTTGTGGTTGATCTTGGGCAGACCTAGAACGAAGTCCATTGAGATGTCCACCCATGGATGTGTAGGTATGGGCAGTGGGAGATACAACCCGTGAGGTTGCACTCGGGACTTTGCCTTCTTGCAAGTGATGCATCTTGTACAATGAGCTTCTACTGTCCTCTTGATGTGTGGCCAGTAGAAGTGCTCCTTGACCACTGCTAGAGTCTTGTCGACACCAAAGTGGCCCATGAGTCCTCCTCCATGAGCTTCTCGGATGATAAGCTCCCTTAATGATCCTTGTGGTATGCACAGCCTTCTTTCTCGGAACAAGAATCCCTCATGGATGTAGAACTTGCCATGACTCCCTGTGCCACACTCCTTGTAGCTCTCAGAAAGGTCAGGATCATCCTTATATAGGTCCTTGATGTGCTCGAATCCTAGGACCTTTGCCTCCATGGTTGATATCAAGGCAAACCTCCTTGATAGTGCATCGGCTACCACATTGTCTTTGCCCTTCTTGTACTTGATGACGTACGGGAAGGTCTCTATGAACTCCATCCACCTGGCATGTCTCCTCTTGAGATTGGTTTGCCCTCTGAGGTGTTTGAGAGTCTCATGATCAGTGTGGATCACAAACTCCTTGGACAGCAAGTAATGCTGCCAAGTCTCCAATGCTCGGACAAGGGCATAAAGCTCCTTGTCATAAGTGGGGTAGTTCAGTGAGGCACCACCTAGCTTCTCACTGAAGTATGCCACTGGTCTCCCTCCTTGGGCCAGCATTGCTCCTATGCCTATTCCAGAGGCATCACACTCCATTTCAAATGTCTTGTTGAAGTCGGGCAGGACTAGCACTGGTGCATGTGTAAGGCTGTCCTTCAAGGCCTTGAATGCCTTCTCCTAAGCTTCTCCCCAGCTGAATCCCACGTTCTTCTTCACTACTGCCGTCAGTGGTGAGGAAATATTGCTGAAGTTGGGCACGAATCTCCTATAGAAGCTGGCCAGTCCGTGGAAGCTCCTTACTTGGCTGATGTTGCCTGGTGTTGGCCATTCTTGTATGGCTCGAATCTTCTCCTCATCAACCTGTAGGCCCTGTGAACTTACAACAAAACCTAAAAAGAAATTTACCTCCAAAAGGTTGATAACTTGAATTTTATTAATGTCACAAATATTGCGATCTAGTGATTCAAAATAATATTTGATCATCATAGAATATTATCTCATACGATAAGTGATGCTTGAGAAAGTAAATCAACAAGAATTACATGACATCCAAATTTCCTGATTTATATTCGATATGCAAACCATTCTCGTATTGTTATATTTTCTTTTTTTCTATGATTGATTTCTGTATAACCAATTTTAAATCTTAGTGAGAAACCATCTTCTATGTAAGGAAATACTAGAGGATGTTGGAGAGATAAATAGCAAGGATGTAACTCATCAATCCTTTTAGCTTTCTAGACCTTCATTTCGAAATGATATTACGTTTTTTCCATATTAAGAGAAAAATCTAGAAGTAGGTAAATTATATATCCAGCCATGTTAACACAATCGTTAATCAATACCAAATGGATAGATTTATTTTCATCTTCATTTCTCTCTCTAGTATTATTAAATGTTTTCACATGGACATTATAATCTCTCCCCATATACATTAAACCCTCCAATGAAATCAGATTGAGTTTACTTATTTCCATGATTACTTATAATCTCTCGCCATATACATTAAACCCTCCAATGAAATCAGATTGAGTTTACTTATTTCCATGATTACTCTTGTGCAAAATGAAATTATTTTAAATGCTAAAGTACAGTAAATTTTATCTACTATATATTAAAGGAAAAACATTGAGAATAAAAATTGCTTAGGTGTCATTACCATATTCATTCTCAACAATTTTACTAATTAATCTAATTTTAAATATAAATTATTTATTTTATTATCTAAACATCTTAATTAGATAACTTAATTATAGAATTTAATGAGTTTCCAAACACTATTTAATTTTTAAATATACGAAGATTCAAAAATTAGGAAAGTTTGAGTTAGTAAATTATACATTTAATTACTCGCCAATTTTAAAAATAAAAGATTGTTTTTTACATAAATAATTAATTATTGTACACATATATAAGGAAAGTAAATATGTCGAACTTTTATAGATATATATTAAAGCAGAAGCATTGAGAGTGAAAATTGTTTAGGTGTCATCACCATATTCAATCTCAACAATTTTACTAATTAATTTAATTTTAAATATAAATTATTTATTTTATTATCTAAACATCTTAATTAGATAACTTAATTATAGAATTTAATGAGTTTCCAAACACTATTTAATTTTCAAATATACGAAGATTTAAAAATTAGGAAAGTTTAAGTTAGTAAATTATACATTTAATTACTCACCAATTTTAAAAATATAAGATTGTTTTTTACATAAATAATTAATTATTATACACATATATAAAAAAATTAAATATGTCGAATTTTTATAGATATAGAAACTTCATTAACACTATTTAATTCCATTTTATATTATATAACTCAATAATTAAATTCAATATATTGTAGTAATAATGATTTTATAGAAATATATATATATATATATATATATATATATATATATATATATATATTGTGTAATAATATAGTCGACATATCTAAATCACAAATCATATAGAAATTATATCACTCAATTTTTTTTTGTTTCCAAATAATCAATATATTTACAAATAAAATTTTATATTATATCATTTGTTTGTAATATTAAATTTGAATAACTAATAATTATTTTTTAGTATGACTACTCTATATATAAGTAGATTCTATAACATAACAAAATTAATTAAAACTACTAATTTTATTAATTTAATTTAAAACATATTTCAAATATTTTACTAAAAATTTTATAAATGTATTTTTGATTAACGTATCGCAAAACCAACGATAAAATAATGCAATATTATTTGAATAATATATAATAATAGTAATATCATTCTTTTATAATATATATAATATTTTAAATTAAAATAAATTTATAATTTTTTCATTCAAATAATAAAAAAAAATTAAAATATTAATTTTAATCTGTGCATAGCACAGGTAGTATTCTAGTTATAATTGAAACTATAGTAGTATAAATATATAGTTATTCGTATGCCCAAATATTGTTTGGAACTTTATTCTCAGTATCATGAATATACAACTAAAAAAAATTAGGCTCATTTTTGTTTTTAGTATTATGTTACCAATTAATGATAGTTTTCTCCATGACTTTGACGTTTATTGATAGCATTGTTAATCTTTCTTCCCATTGATGGAAATGGTTATGTTTATAGGTTTTATATTATCATGAAAATATTTTTTTATATCATTACAATTAGTAAGTAAACTTTGTAGAAAGTTTGGAGGCTATTTAGTTCTGGTAGCTTACTTTTCTCTTTCATACAACATAAAACAATACTAGTGTTCGTATATTTATGATTTTTCTAATTCTTTCATTATATCATGTTAATGCTTCACATTTAAGATATTCATATATTGGGTTTCCATTGTCTCCATAACCTAACAAGTGATTTTAATAATTACACAATTTTCATACTTAAAAATTCTTGTGCAATCTTGTCATTCTTCATTCCATTTATTAAAAAATCATGTTCTTAGTTTACATATATACATATATTACTATATATATATATCAATTAACAGTATAATAATGGTTACTTATTGCAGTGTTTTTAAAATTTTTTTTTATGAAATATTAAATAATAGTTGAGAATTCGCCACAAAAATTATGGGTTGATTGATTTTGGGTTGGTATATCAACATATATTTTTGCAAAATATTTAGCAATTTAGTGTATTGCTCCATCTGTAGTTTGCATATTCATCATTAGAATTTGGAGATTCGTTACCACTGTGTTCCTTGTGCTCCATTTTAGAGTTTTTATAGTCAAATAAAATTTCAACTTCATGTACAACAATTGCATAAGTAGTACATTACAACGAGTTATTGTTTTCAACAAATAAGATTTCATAATAAATTGTTTCATAACATTTATATAAAATTATATATATATATATATATATATTCTTGTAAAATAAAAATAATTTAAAACATGGATAAGTCATAAACTTGCATTGAGTTGAAATGGTTATTTGACTTTTTATTGTTTTTTGTAGATGTAGTCAAAATTAAAATTAGTAAATAGGTTTTTTAATTAATTTAATCTAGTCGAATAATAACTATGAACTAGATTTATACCCATACTATGTGTGAGGAAAAATATTCGTAAATTATATTTTATTAGTAAATATAAATTAAATATTTATATAATTTTAACTTTTATTTAAAATTACTTTTAACATTAATTTTTGTATATATATAAATTAAGAAAAAATGATAATTATTTTTATGAATTTAATAGTATTTTTTGTTAGTTTAATAATATATATTAATAATCTAACCGAATTAATAACAATGTCATATATTGTAATTATTCGAATAAATTAAGCCTATTTATATATTTATTTGAAAGTTACTGTAGTGATGAAACGTCAACATGGTATTTTTGTTAATAACACGTGAGAGTAGATTATTTTGTTAAATTGTTTCTCAAATAATATAATTAAAGAAAGTTGCATGTTGGATGCTACAACCGCCGAGTATAAAAAGAGAGGTTGGAGCATTCAGAAAGATCATCCAGAAATCGAGCACATCAAATACTGCTTAGGGTTTTCTGGTGAATTGGTGAGTGTTTTGTAAGGCTTAGAGAGTGTTCTGTTTTGGTTCACTTGAGCAAGAAAGAGTCCGCTCTGTCGTGAACAAAACAAGTGAGGTTAGGATATCTTGGGTAGACTAGGAATCGTTTGGGGACAATTTACAGGGATAGAGTTGTGTAATTGCCAAAGGTTAAGTATGATTTGTAGTAATCAACTTAACAAGATTCTGGTTAATAAAAGATATCGTTTGTGAAGTTTGCTTTCTGTCGAGTTTCTACATTAATAATTGGTATCAGAGCCTTTCATCTCGTAAGAAACTTTGTTCTTTAATTATAAAACATGTGAGATTCAGGGGCCATAACATGGAGAACTCGCAGCACTTCACTTTGGTTAAACCTCTGTTACTGGAAGCAGAAAACTTTGGTTGGTGGAAAGTTCAAATCAAAGCCTTGATCAAAGGAATAGATGAAGATGCTTGGACAGTCGTGGAAGAAGGATGGATAGAGCCTATGATCAAGACAGAAGATGGAGATCTGAAACCCAAACCAAAGAGGGACTGGACAGCTGAAGAAAAGATCATGTCCAAATACAACTCCAAGGCCCTGTCTGTGATCTGGACATCTTTAACCAAGGACCAATTCAAAAGGGTACAAGGATGCACAACACCAAAAGAAGCATGGGATTCCTTGCAGACATCATATGAAGGAACCAGCAATGTGCGTCGAACTCGCATTGATATGTTGGCATCACAGTTTGAAACCCTCACTATGGGAGATGATGAATCGATTGAAGGTTTCAGTGGTAAACTCA
The DNA here is from genome assembly GCA_018901935.1 of Pugionium cornutum. Classification (NCBI taxonomy): domain Eukaryota; kingdom Viridiplantae; phylum Streptophyta; class Magnoliopsida; order Brassicales; family Brassicaceae; genus Pugionium; species Pugionium cornutum. The sequence continues at coordinate 39,356,325 of CM032162.1, read as the reverse complement.
ATTCCATCGCTAATGAAGCCATGGTGCTAGGAAAAAAGTACAAAGACAAGAAACTGGTCAAAAAATTCCTTCGTTTTCTTCCTGATAAGTTCCAGGCTCATAGATCAGCGATCGAAGTCTCCCTAAACTCAGATGAAATGAGATTCGACCAGGTTGTTGGAATGATGCAAGCCTATGAACTAGACCAGAACAAGAAGAATCTGACAAGGAGCAAAGGTATTGCCTTAACAGTAAGCCAAAAGGAAGATCAAGATGAATGCCTCGAAAAGAAGGTTAGTTTGATTGTGAGGAAATACTTCAAAAAATTTGAGAAAGGACAAAGAAAACGTCATTCAATGGACCTAGAGGAGACACTGAAGCTAAGCCTGAGAGATTGTTCAAGAAAGCAGACATCAAGTGCCATGAATGTGAAGGGATTGGACACTTCAAGGCAGAATGTCCAACTATTAAAAAAACGAGAGAGTCTAAGGTGCAGCGAATGTAAAGGCTATGGTCACGTCAAATCAGAGTGTATTGGACCCACAAGAAGGAAAGAGAAGTCCTTTGTGAGCTATGATGAATCGGACTCTGATGATGATGATGATGAAGACTCAGGTGATATGCTAAACTTCATAGCATATCTGGGTGTAATAGATGAGGAAGCTGAATCAAAACAAGAAGAAGAATTGGGACTCTCGCTATATGATGAGAACAAGATCCTGTGTGAGTCCATTGTGAAGATTCGAGCCGAAAACGAAGCCTTAAGCTTGGAAAAACAATAATTGACAAAGGAAAAGCAAGATCTGGAAAAGATGTCAAATCTGATAAAGGAGAAACTGATCAAGGAACATGAAAAAACAAAAGAGCTAGATGGAAGGCTAACAGAACAGCTAAGGAATATCAAGATGCTGAGCAAAGGAACTCAAAATCTTGACAAGATTCTCTCTGTGGGTAGAACCAGTCACACAAATTGGGGGCTCAGATACTCTAGACGCGCGATGAAGAATGAGACCAAATTTGTCAAAGCTGAAACAAGGCCTGAGTACTACAGAAAAGAGGAGTCCAGAAGTATTGACAAGAGAAATTATGTCAGCTGGAATGGTGGTTACTCTGGGTATATCCGGAACAGGAAATCAAGACCAGAACAGTACAGAAGAATGACATCAAGAGTCAACATGAGTAGCTCAAGATATGGTCGAAGTTGGGTAACCACACAGGCTAGATACCATGATCTAGAATGCTACTACTGTGGTAAGATGAGACATATCAAGACTCAATGTTATCGATTACAGAACAGGATTGGACTTCTTCTGAGAGACAATAGATGTTGGCTAGATCGAAGAAGGTATAATCAGGCATGGGTAAAAAAGCAAGATCTGTATGCTTATTCTGCATACACTGCAGAAGAGTCATTGAAACCTGCAGATTCAACCTGGTATTTTGGTAGTGGGTGCTCAAGACATATGACTGGATCACAGGATAACATGTCAAAGGTGGATCAGACAGCAGCAAGAAAAGTAACTTTTGGAGACAGAGCAAAAGGGAAAATCAAAGGCAAAGGAAACACGAGAGGCATAATAGGTCCAGAACTGGAAGGTGTGTATCTGGTTGAGGGGTTAAAAGTGAATCTGATAAACATTAGTCAGCTGTGTGATGAGGGTCGATCAGTAACCTTTACCAGTACTGGCTGCATGGCAACAGATATATCGAATGTGACACGTCTTCAAGGTATAAGGACAGGGAACAACTGCTACGTATGGAAACCCTCTGAGAAGTGTTTTGCTGCAAGAATGAATGATCTGCAACTTTGGCATCAAAAGCTCGGGCACATGAACGTTAGGACTATGGTGAAGCTTTCAAATCAAGAAGTAATACGAGGTATTCCTAAACTAAAGCTGGATTCAGAATTTGTCTGTGGACCTTGTGCTAAAGGGAAACAGATCAAGGTACACCATAAATCGGTCCCAGACGTACAGACAAAAGAACCCTTAGACTTGATTCATATGGACTTGATGGGGCCTATCCAAGTTGAAAGCATTGCTGGGAAGAAATATATCTTTGTATTGGTGGACGACTTCACGAGGTTTACATGGGTAAGATTTCTGAGAGAAAAGACAGAAAAATTTGTGGTTTTCAGGATCCTAGCCTTGCAGTTGATGAATGAGAAGAAGTGTGCAATCAAAGTCATCAGAAGTGATCATTGTAGGGAGTTTCAGAATGAGATGTTTGACATATTCTGTGGTGAACAAGGAATATTTGATCAATATTCTGCCCCCAGAACACCTCAACAGAACTGAGTTGTTGAGAGAAAGAATAGAACTCTGCAAGAGATGGCCAGAGCTATGCTACATGGCAATCAAGTGGCAAAGCATTTCTGGGCTGATGCGATCAGTACAGCATGTTATGTTATCAATCGGGTGTATGTCAGAAAAGGAACCACTGTAACGCCATATGAGCTCTAGAAGGGAAAGGTTCCAATTGTAGGTTACTTTCACTTGTTTGGATGTGAGTGCTACATTCTCAACAAAAGAGATCAGTTAGGTAAATTCAACTCAATAAGTGATGATGGTATCTTCTTGGGGTATGCAGGAGCAAGTACTACTTACAAAGTGTACAACAAGAAGTTGAAGATGATCCAGGAAACAGGGAATGTTGTATTCAATGACATATCCTCTCAAGGACTACTCTTCAGACTTGTTGACAACAGTTCTGATCAGACTACATCAACTTAACAAGAGATAATAGAGGAAACAGAGCCTAAGTCCAATTCAGATACCTACTCAGGTGATGAGATCAGACCACAAGTGCACCGGAATCACTCTGAAAAGGGCGTGATAGGAGAAATCAACGATGAACGAATCACACGCAAAAAGCACATTGACTTCAAGGAAATGGTCAGATTTGCATGTTTTGTATCTGTTGTAGAACCCAAGACCTACAAAGAAGCTTTACAAGACGAGTACTGGATATGATCAATGCAAGAAGAGTTAGAGCAATTTAATCGAAGTGACGTATGGACGCTAACACCTAGACCAGCAAACGTGAATGTGGTTGGAACTAAATGGGTATTCAATAACAAACGAGATGAACATGGTAATGTTGTAGGCAACAAAGCTCGATTGGTAGCCTAGGGTTATTCTCAAGTGGAAGGCATCGACTTTGATGAAACGTTTGTACCAGTTGCCAGGTTAGAATCCATCAGATTTTTGCTAGGAATGGCTTGTTTAATGGGGTTCAAACTGCATCAGATAGATGTTAAGAGTGCCTTCCTAAATGGTATTCTTCAAGAGGAAGTTTATGTTGAGCAACCTAAGGACTTTGAGAATGCAGACAATCCTGATTATGTCTTTAAACTGAAAAAGGCATTATACGGTCTGAAGCAGGCACCCAGAGCCTGGTATGATAGACTGACATCATTCTTGATCAACCAAGGATATCAGCGTGGAACAGTTGATAAGACCTTATTCATCTGTGAAGAAAAGATAAGATTTATGGTGGTCCAAATTTATGTGGATGATATTGTGTTTGGAGCAACAAATCAACCTTTGATTGAAAAGTTTGTCAAAAAGATGAAAGAAGAATTCGAGATGAGCATGGTAGGAGAGTTAAACCACTTCCTTGGGCTTCACATTCAATAGTTTGAAGATCACATCTTTGTTGCACAGAGCACATATGCCAAGAATCTTGTGACACGATTTGGACTTGATCAAAGTAAACATGCAAAAACTACCATGGGGGTAAATACGAAGTTATCCAAGGATGAGAACGGTGAAGATGTCGACCCTAAACTCTATCGTGGAATGATTGGGAGTCTCTTGTATCTCACTGCCAGCCATCCTGACTTGTGTATCAGTGTTGGAATATGTGCTCGGTATCAAGCCAAACCCAAGCTGTCTCACCTTCAAGCAGTAAAGAGGATCATTAAGTATGTGAAAGGAACCACAAGTTTGGGTCTTCTATACAGCAAAGAGACAAATCGACTTCTTGCTGGTTACTGCAATGCTGACTGGGGCAGGGTGTCTTGATGATCGCAGAAGCACCAATGGAGGATGTTTCTTTCTGGGAAACAATCTGATTTCATGGCACAGCAAGAAGCAGAACAGTGTGTCTCTGTCCACTGCTGAAGCAGAGTATATTGCTCTCGGAAGCTGTTGCACTCAGCTGCTGTGGATGAAACAGATGACTGCTGACTATGGTATGGATTCTAATACTTTACTCATCCACTGTGATAATGAAAGTGTTATAAATATTGCCAAGAATCTTGTGCAGCATTCTCGAACAAAGCATATAGATATTAGACATCATTTTATTCGTGATTTGGTAGAGGAGAAACTAATCGAGATTGATCACGTGAACATAGATATGCAACTAGTTGATATGTTTACAAAACCTCTTGATTTTGGTAGATTCATAAATCTCCAGAAATCTATTGGTGTTTGTGAACTCTAACAGTGTGTGGTGATTTGATTTGATCTGCGACAGAGCCAGTGTTTGAGACATGTTAGGCACATATTTAGTCCAATTACTCCAGCACTCTTGAAGTTAATGAAAAATAGCTATCACTCATACCGTCTTATGCAAGTTGGTGACTGAGTTGTTCTTATCAGAAGGAGGTCAAAGAGCTGAGAATGGAATGTCTGAGATCCTTCGCATTGAAGTATCTCTCAACACCCTCAGTTACATGAGAAGTCAAGTGATGGTAACTGTTGCGTCGATTGTATCAAACAAAAAAAAAGAGAAAGCAAAAAAAAACAAAAAGAGAGGGAAAAATTGATTTATTCAAAACATATGTTGTTTCCTTCCATCCAAAGGAAAATTCCAGCTACCTTCTGTAAGGATGATGTGTTTCGGTTCAAACTACAAGGATGAAGGTATGAGTGTGTGAAAGTCTAGTCATAAAACTCGGGTCTGAGTTGAGAATGTTTGTGGGACTTGGTCATGTACTCAATATTGCTCTGGATCAAATTCGGTAATGTCATTCTTTTTCCCACACTGTTTTTGTTCACACCTTGTTGTGGCTATCTACATGTTTACAGTATATCTTTTTCGTTTTGGGTCACTTTACCTGCTGAATAACATGAATCTAATTCTATTTTGTTTAGTCTTGAAATTCTTAAGTAATTCACATCCACATTTCTGTGTATGTATTTTTATCACTAATGTGTCTAACCGTTCTAATAATTGTGGTGCATTTAAGTCTCTGTACTGGTTCAGTTCACTTTACAACAGATGTGACCTTTGGTCCAATCAGTGCACCTGTTCGTTCTCCTTAAAAGCCTCCTTCAACCGCGTGTCTATTCATCTTCATCAGCCATTCGAAACAGTTTATCATGAAGGCTTTTCTCTCCGGTTTCTCTCGGCTTGTGAGCAGCAGCCCTAGTGTGCCACCATCGTCTCCTTCCCACTCCCGATCTGCCTCTGACGGCCACATGTAGCCCGCAGAAGAGTTGCCTGAAGGTCCTCTGGCCCTCAAAGCACCCTCTGTGCCGAGTGGCTCTCCGGTTGACCTTGTGGCTCCCTCTGATACTCAGGCGCCATCCTCACCGACGGTTCCCTCTCCTCGCATAGATCTGACACCCTCCTCTGTCGCCGCCTCGGTTAAGATCCTCTCCGATAGGGTTTCACATTCCTCCTTTCCTGCCGTCAAGTCACAGAAGCGCCCTCGGACAAAAACAGTTCCTTTGCCTCGCAAACAAACTCGCTCTCAGAAGGCAGTTCCTCCAGTTGCCTCGCCTCCAACGTTATCTCGCTCTACTCCTGCCTTGGCCAGGTATACTCTCTTCTCCCAGCACCAATTCCTCGAAGAACGCAAGGTGCGATTTGGGAATATTCCCTGTGAGGTTGAGTGCTTCATTGTCTCGGCTAGACTTGGGTCTACTGTCACGGATATACTTCCGTTTGACAAGACTGCTCTTTGAGAATTTTGGTCCCATCTGCCCAGCACCAAAACCCGGTCTACGTGCTTGGATGTATCAGTTCAGGGGTTTGTATTTCATTTTTCACCTGAACTGATCAATGATCTGTTCGGGTTGGGCTTGCTTGCTGAGGCTGCTGCAGAGGACGATACAGCAGAACCCTCTGATGATGAGTTGGCTGCCTTCATGAATGGTGGTGCTGTCACCAAGTGGAGCTCTCTCCTTTCGTCTCACTTCCTGCCCGATCTTGCTGTCATGTTCAAGATTTGCTGCCATAACTGGGCACCTACTCAGAACAACGGTTATCCCAACCCCAAACGAACACGTTTGGTGTATAATGTTGTGAATCGTGTGCCCTTTGATTTCGGGCGTCTTGTCTTTGAGCATATTCTACAGCTTGCTCGCAATCCTGCCTCGAAGTTCCATCTACCTTTTCCCAGCCTGCTATTCCGGTTGCTGAATATTCAACATCCCATTCCCTTCACTGGGAAGGTTCCTCGAGTACGCCAGTTTCGGTACACGAACTTGGGTGGCTTCATTCCTCGACAAGAGTCTAGTTCTTCGGCCAACTTATCTCCTAGTGATCGTCACACGTTTCAGGCTGCCATTCAGCTGATGCAGCGCCTGCTTCACCCAGGTATTTATGTTTTTGTTCTGTTTCTCCGTTGATTATGTTGCTTTCCCTTCTGATGTTTTTATCTTAAGTGTGCATTCAAGCAGGGGGAGATGATTGTGATAATGATGAGGATAACAAGGACTAGAAGAACCATGATTAGATTATGGGAGAGCAAGTAGTATTGTTGTACCTCCTGGTTGTGTTTTTTTTACTTTGATTGCTTGAAGACTATATGAACTGTTTACTTCAAGTGGATATGTTATTGTGTATGTGAACGAACTGGTTAACTCTTTCAGAAATGGGCAAGTATTTAGGGCTCTACTTGTTATCTGTTGAATCGTTCTATCTTGTGCAAATGCTGTGTGTATGAGTGTTTTGAATCAGGTTGTTTGAGTATCACATTAAGCTAAAAAGGGGGAGATTGAAGATGCAAGCAAATTGGAAATAAGCAAAATGCAAACAAGCCAAAGAAGAAAGGAATATATGAAAATATAAGCAAAAAGGAAACAACTTCAAAACAGGAAAAGGATAAGTGGATCTTGATGCAAAAAGGAAACAACATCAAGACAGATCGAGACAAGTTCCTTAAGTGGAAAAAGGAAAGTTGCTTGTTGGATGCTACAACCGCCGAGTATAAAAAGGAAGGTTGGAGCATTCAGAAAGATCATCCAGAAATCGAGCACATCAAATACTGCTTAAGATTTTCAGGTGAATTGGTGAGTGTTTTGTAAGGGTTAGAGAGTGTTCTGTTTTGGTTCACTTGAGCAAGAAAGAGTCTGCTCTGTCGTGAACAAAACAAGTGAGGTTAGGATATCTTGGGTAGACTAGGAATCGTTTGGGGACAATCTAAAGGGGTAGAGTTGTGTAATTGCCAAAGATTAAGTGTGATTTGTAGTAATCAACTTAACAAGATTCTAGTTAATAAAAGATATCGTTTGTGAAGTTTGCTTTCTGTCGAATTTCTACACTAACAATTATTACTGGTATATGATTGCAATCATTAACATATTTATTCGATCCTAATTAGCTTCGCTTAGGTATATAACTTTGGGTTTCCGTAATGATACTTGCCGGTTCTATGTATTCAATATACAATAAAAGTACAACATTATGATATATAATATCATATTAAGACAATATAAACTGTTAAAAGATCAGAAATAATAACTTACGAGATAGTGTTGGTACGAAAGTTAGAGGAATCTTACAGATTATAGACTTGACGTGTTCGTATTACACAATTCAACGTTTATAGGGGATGGATTAATACTATCATTGATGATGTTACCTTGGTTGTGGTGATGCGTATGTATTAGCAATTTTGAGAACTGAATTGTGTGTTTTACATGCAATGTTGAAAAGCAATTTATAAAAATAAAATGTAACTAATGTGGATGTGAAGTTAATTGTGTTTGTTTTGAGAGAGCAAAAAACATAAAGAGTACAGTAAATCTTGTCTGGTCAATGTTATGTTCTTTTGGAGATTCTTATGTCAGTACATAATTATTTGAGTTGATATGTAGAATTAATTCCTTTGATATATTTTTGCTGTCCATTTAAAATATGTCTTCGGTTGATCCTTACTTGTATTTGTCTTTGCTCGTGGTTCAGGCAATTAGTTATGTTTTGTAGTATAGAATTTTTTGTCCCTTGTGTTGGTGTATTAAAACCCATTTGAGTTTTAAACTTATTTGTTTTTGGAGCAGGATTTTCGTGATATGGAATTAATGCAAAAAAAACATGTATTAAAACCCAATAATAGGTGCTCTTATCATATAAGATATGAGTTACTATAAAATAAATTTGATCATTAAGTCACACATTCGTGGAAAACGAAACTAACATTTTCTAGTTTTTTGTAAGTTCTTTGATGGAAAAAAAATGTAGTTTCTTTTTTTTTTTTTATCTGAATTCTTGGTGTTTATGTTATCTGTGTGTTTGAAGAGGCACTTACTAATATATTAAGATAGATCATGGTGCAATTTTCATTATTATAATAAGGTATGTTAGAAAAAGTAATATTTATTATCATATATATATCCCTAAAAATATGGAAAGTTATTAAAACGTCTTATTAGAAGAGAGTTTACGACCTATAACATCAAACTTTTTACAATTTCAAGATATCCAATGGTACCATTTAACACTGTTTAAATTTTTCTTATTTGATTTTATCTCTATTTCTGTAGATCTTTTAAAAAGACAACATAATAATATTTCTTAGATTTTGTGTTAGAAGCTACACATTGCGCAGAGTAGTGCCAGCTATACGTACATTAATGTAATAAGAGAAAAATAAATAATTTACAATTATAGAAAATAGATATGAGAAAGAGGAATTCATTTGCAGCCGATCTTCGGAAAACCACAATAATAACTGTAAGAACCGAATAAATAATTCAGCTTTCACACAAATAATATTTTGAATAGTTCTTGTATTGTTTCTCAATCACTTTAAAAATGTCTTACAAATGAAGTTCCTTCCCCTTTTATACTATTTTAGGCAATTAATTTTTAAAAAATTAATTGCAAAAAACCATTAATTACGACAGTTGCAAAATAAATAAATTCAACCACATTTATGATCTGGTTGAACCTGGTTTTGTTCGGTTCAATCGGTTCGGATCTTTAAAGGAGAATCTAATGCCTACAATCTCCTCCCAAGTTTCTAAAAATATGTGTATATTTTTGGAAGCTTTCAAATTTGATTTATGAACTTTCCATGCTTGCTGATTTATTTTGATGCTGAGATTCCTTTGTTCTCCCCCCTTTTTATATTAGGATTTTGCTTGGACGTTTCATACAAATTATCCTGAGATTTCACCTCCCAGATTAGTTTTCTTTCCCCCCTCTTCTCTCTTTGTCGATTTTTCCCTTTTTTTGGCCAGATTTCCGCCGTATTTTTGGCCGGATTTCTGTTTCCCGGCGAGCTGACCTCTTTCCGGCGGGTGTTCGTGTTCTCTGGTCGCGGTCGACCTCCCTCTCATGCGCGCTTGACCTCCCTCTCGCGGCGGGTCCCGTCGGAGCTGTGTGGGCGGCGTCGCTCCGTGCTCGGCTGCTCCCCCTTCGGTGTGTTGTTCGGTGCGCTTCCGTCGGGCTCGACGCCCACTCGACCGAGCTCGTCCAGGCTCGACCACGAGTGCTTCCATGCTGAAGGGTCCCGTATCAGGCTCGACCTCGCGAGCTCTCGTGCCGAACGCCTCCGAGCCGAGCTCGACCTCTCGAGCTCCCGCGCTAAGCGCTCTGTTCCGAGCTCGCTTCGCCCTTAGGCCGAACGCCTCTGAGCCGAGCTCGACCTCTCGAGCTCTTGCGGTAGGCGCCCTATTCCGAGCTCGCTCCGCCCTTGTTTGCGCGCGTGCTCCTCGGCTTGGTGCATCTCCTGGTGCTCGTGCGCCCGCTCGCGTGTCGGGCTCTCCACGTGCGTCTGCGCCCGCACGCCTCCTGTGTGCCAAGCTCGCTGCGTGCCCTCTTGTGCCTGTGCGCGCTGTTTTGTGTGCGCGCTCCTTCGCCCGCGCTCAAGTGCCCGTGTGCTCCTTCTTCTGTGCGCCTGCGTGCTCGCGTGCCTTCTTCGCCCGTGCTCGCGCGCGCTCCCTCGTCTATGCTCGGGTGTTTGCACGTTTTCCCGCGCCTGCGCGCACCATGCTCGCGCCCTCCTATGTCTGTGCGCCTGCGCGCTTGCGTGCTCGAGTGCTCTTGTACACGACCATTTGTCTTAAGTCACGTCTGGTACTTCGCGGTGTTCGCGCCTACGCAGCTTTCCAGGCCAAGCTACCTTTCTTAACAAGGTATTTTTGTTGTGTTTCAGTGGACGTCATGCCGCGCTAGCTGGGGGTGTTCTCTGGGCATTGCTACATTTCAACCTTTGTTTTGTTACCATGGCGTCGCGTAATGAGTTTTGCCCTCACTTGAGATCTGCTAGTTCCGAATCTAGCATTCGCGATCTTCGATCGTCTGGCTTGATCGATTGGTCTACTGAGATTATTATTCCCGGCTTGTCTGATTTTCCCGAATTTCCTCCTCTGGGGTACTGTTGTGCTTATGAGGTTTACTTCTGGTCGTGTGGTCTATCTTTTCCGCTTTCCGCACCATGCTCGCGCCCTCCTAATTCGCCTGATGCATGAACTTGGACTTGCGCTACCGCAGTTGTGCCCTAATTTTATTCGGATAGTGGTCGGATTGCAAACGCTGGCTGAAGAAGAGGGGTTTTCCCTCGACGTGCCCATTATTGCCCGTTTGTGCGGTGTTGATACAAGCCTCGATTCAAGGCTTATATGCGCGTGGGCTGTTTGGAGAAGGTTAGGTGAGAAACTCGACCTTAGACTTCTTGGATAGGGGGTTTTGGGTTGGTATTCGATGGAAGGGTGAAGTGAACCACACGAGAGATGATGAACCTCGTGATAAATCACAAACTTAGAGCTAGGAGGGCTGGTCTCAACTAGGTTCTAAGCGCACAAGCTTCTTGAGAGAAAAACTTGTAGAGAGAAAATTCGCACTTTATTAATATCAAAAAGGGTGTCGAACTACAATGCTGGAAGGAGTCTTATTAATATGCTCAACAGCTTGACCTTCTAGGGTCGACTCAAATAAAGAAAAGGAAAGTTTACAAAAGTGCACAAATGGAAAAGATACAAAAGGGTATAACCGAAAAAGGACCTATTCCTAAAATGTTCTTGACTCAAAAATGTAAAGAATCTAGATCCAACCCTGTAAAACAGAAAGAGGCATATATTCGAATTGAAACTTACCTTACTTACCTCATGGCCAAGAAATGGAAGGTGGCCGTCCTTGTGGCATGCACGCGCCTTGCTCCTAGTCTTCGACTTGGAGTAGGGTTAAGAATCTTTGGGCCCTGACCTCTTTTGCCACTAAAGCCCAAGTCTCTGATGTCCCTTGTGTTGTTGAGAAGCCTTTGGACTCTACTTTGCACTTTTGGCCCATTGTCTTTAGTCGATTTTCCTCTAGGAGCTTGTCCACCCATAAGCTGAACTTGTGGAAGAGTGCTCTTGATCTACTCCTTGTCATTGCTTCTGGTGGCACTACTGGTCTGGATACTTCCTCTAGAAGCATGTCCTGAAGCTGGTAGCTTATCTGGTCCGAGTTTCCTTGTGTAGAAGTTGAAATGCTCATGCACTCGGCTGGATCGGCTGTACCGGCTGGAATGTGCGAGGTACTGGCCGGAATGCCTTCAAGACCGGCCAAGTTGATCCCGGAGTTGGTGGCATCACCAAGGGGACCGGCGGTGTCATCCACGTCCCCACCAAGTGTGCCGGAAGCTTGGGCCTCTCCGCCGGCAATGCTGGTTGCTCTGGTCTTATTGGTCGAGGGTCCGGCGGTACTGCTTGGACCGGCAGGCAGGCGTGCCAGATGGCCCGGCTGTCTCGGGCAAGCTTCCTGGTCGGCCAGTCTGGTCTCCTGGCTAGATGTACGACCTGATGTCCTCATCATCCCCTCCCTCTTCAGTAGGTTTTGTCCTCTAAACTGGTTCATCTGCATGGAAAGGGGCTAAGTCAGTAACATTGAACGTATTAGACACATTAAACTCACCTGGTAGCTCGATCCGGTAGGCGTTGTTGTTGATCCTCTCGAGCACTCTGAATGGTCCATCTCCTCTTGGTGCTAGCTGGGAACTCCTTAGGTTTGGGAACCTCTCCTGCCGTAGGTGTAGCAACACCCAATCGCCTGGTTGAAAGATCACCTCCTTTCTTCCCTTGTTGGCATGAGTCACGTACTGTCCGGTCCTCTTCTCCAAGTTCTCTGCTACCTTCTGGTGTAACCTCCTTATGAACTCTGCTTTGGATGCTCCGTTGAGGTTGGTGATCTCAGCTGGTGGCAGTGGTGTTTGCTCCAATGGGGTGAGAGGGTTGAAACCGTATACCACTTCAAATGGGGTCTTCTTAGTTGCTGACTGCACGGCTCGGTTGTAGGCGAACTCAATGAATGGCAGGCACTCCACCCAAGTCTTTAGGTTCTTCCCTAGTGTAGTCCTGAGAAGGGTTGATAGTGTCCTGTTGACAACTTTAGTTTGGCCATCGGTTTGAGGATGGCAGGTGGTAGAGAAGAGTAGCTTCGTGCCTAGCTTTCTCCAAAGGGTCCTCCAGAAATGGCTGAGGAACTTGGTGCCCCTGTCTGATACGATTGTTCTTGGCACTCCATGAAGCCGTACTATCTCCCTGAAGAACAGCTCAGCTGTTTGTGTGGCATCATTGACATTGGCACATGGGATGAAGTGTGCCATCTTGGAGAATCTGTCCACCACTACAAAGATTGCATCTTTGTGGTTGATCTTGGGCAGACCTAGAACGAAGTCCATTGAGATGTCCACCCATGGATGTGTAGGTATGGGCAGTGGGAGATACAACCCGTGAGGGTGCACTCGGGACTTTGCCTTTTTGCAAGTGATGCACCTTGCACAATGGGCTTCTACTGACCTTTTGATGTGTGGCCAGTAGAAGTGCTCCTTGACCACTGCTAGGTCTTGTCGACACCAAAGTGGCCCATGAGTCCTCCTCCATGAGCTTCTCGGATGATAAGCTCCCTTAATGATCCTTGTGGTATGCACAGCCTTCTTTCTCGGAACAAGAATCCCTCATGGATGTAGAACTTGCCATGACTCCCTGTGCCACACTCCTTGTAGCCCTCAGCAAAGTCAGGATCATCCTTGTATAGGTCCTTGATGTGCTCGAATCCTAGGACCTTTGCCTCCATGGTTGATATCAAGGCAAACCTCCTTGATAGTGCATCGGCTACCACATTCTCTTTGCCCTTCTTGTACTTGATGACGTACGGGAAGGTCTCTATGAACTCCATCCACCTGGCATGTCTCCTCTTGAGATTGGTTTGCCCTCTGAGGTGTTTGAGAGTCTCATGATCAGTGTGGATCACAAACTCCTTGGATAGCAAGTAATGCTGCCAAGTCTCCAATGCTCGGACAAAGGCATAAAGCTCCTTGTCATAAGTGGGGTAGTTCAGTGAGGCACCACCTAGCTTCTCACTGAAGTATGCCACTGGTCTCCCTCCTTGGGTTAGCACTGCTCCTATGCCAATTCCAGAGGCATCACACTCCACTTAAAACGTCTTGTTGAAGTCGGGCAGGACTAGCACTGGTGCATGTGTAAGGCTGTCCTTCAAGGCCTTGAATGCCTTCTCCTAAGCTTCTCCCCAGCTGAATCCCACGTTCTTCTTCACTACTGCCGTCAGTGGTGAGGCAATATTGCTGAAGTTGGGCACGAATCTCCTATAGAAGCTGGCCAGTCCGTGGAAGCTCCTTACTTGGCTGATGTTGCCTGGTGTTGGCCATTCTTGTATGGCTCGAATCTTCTCTTCATCAACCTGTAGGCCCTGTGAACTTACAACAAAACCTAAAAAGACAAGCTTATCAGTACAAAAGGTGCATTTCTTGAGATTGGCATAAAGCTCTTCTTGTCGAAGTGTTTTAAGTACCATCTCAACATGTGTTAGGTGTTCCCGTAGGCACTTACTATAAACCAAGATGTCATCAAAGTAAACTACTACAAACTTACTGATGTACGCCCTAAGAACTTGGTTCATAAGGCGCATGAAGGTGCTTGGGGCATTAGTCAAGCCAAATGGCATGACTGTCCTCTCGTAGAGCCCTTGCTTTGTCTTGAAAGCAGTCTTCCATTCATCACCTTCTTTCATCCTGACCTGGTGGTATCCACTCTTGAGGTCTATCTTAGAGAAGACCGTGGCTCCACTCAGCTCATCCAGCATGTCATCCAGACGTGGTATTGGATGCCGGTACTTGACTGTGATGTTGTTGATTGCTTGGCAGTCCACGCACATGCGCCAAGTCCCATCCTTCTTGGGCACTAGTAGCACTGGTACGGCACATGGACTGAGGCTCTCTCGAACATATCCTTTCTCCAGGAGCTCCTTGACTTGCTTCTCAAGGTTCTTGGACTCCTCTGGACTCATCCGGTAGGCTGGCCGGTTGGGCAGGGCTGCTCCGGGCACTAGATCAATCTGGTGTTCTATGCCACGTAAAGGAGGCAAGCCTGCTGGTATCTCCTCTGGAAATACATCTTAGAACTTGTTGAGGAGAGTTGCTACTTCAGGAGGTAGCTCTACCTGCCCTTTTTCTACACTCAACACTTCCTTGAAAAACATTAGTAACATTAAATCCTTCGAGGCTAAAGCTCTCCGGATATGGCTTGGTTGAATAAGAAAATTAGACTTGATAAGTTTCTTTTCCTTACTCATTTGGAGTTGTAGCTCATGTACCTGGGCAGGTGTAAGAGGAGCCATGCTGACCTTTCTCTTGTCATGCACAAAAGTGTAGTGATTGGTTCGGCCATCATGCCTGGTCTCTTTGTCAAACTGCCATGGTCTTCCTAGTAGAAGATGGCCAGCTTGCATGGGCACCACGTCGCACATGACTTGGTCTTGGTACTTGCCCACACTGGATGGCACAGTGACTTGCTCATGGATCTTGAGCTCCACTTTGTCATCCAGCCATCTCAGTCTATATGGTCGAGGATGCCTTGTCTTCTCTAGACCTAGCTTATCAACCATATATGCACTAGCAACGTTAGTGCAAGAACCACCATCTATGATGAGGTTACATACCTTGCCCTTGATGGTGCAACATCTGTGGAAGATGTTCTCCCTTTGGATGGTCTCTGAAGGATCCACCATTGCACTGAGAATGCGTCTAGTGACCAGCACTTCCCCCACATCAGGGTACTCAATGTCACCATACTCCTCTTCTGGTTCATAGTCCTCTTCATCTTGGGACTCATATTCTCCAGCCTCCGTAATCAACATGACCCGGTTTTTTGGGCACTCCCTTGAGATGTGTCCACGACCCCTACACTTGAAATAAGTGATGTCACGTGATCTTTGAGGGTTATAAGACTTACCAGGCTCTCTCTGGTCACGGGTGGGTTCAGGAGGCTTGCTCTTGAACCTTGACTCGATCTCTATGCTCTTGCCTTTGTCTACAGGCTTGGGCATGTTGCTAGGTGCCCAAGGTGTCTTAGGCTTGCTGCGGATGTCTTGGCTCTTACGTTTGATGTGCTGCTCAGCCTGGACAGATAGGTGGAACAAGTCTTTGAAGTCATTGTAGATTTGCCTTTCCACCTTGCGGCTGATTCTTTCTTGGAGTCCATCCAAGAAATGTGCCATCAATGCTTCTTCATCATCATTGAGCTCCAGCCTGTTCCTTAGCTTCTCGAACTCTTCATAGTACTCCTCTACTGATCTAGTACCCTGCTTAAGAGTACGAAAACGACGTTGCAAGTCTCTATGAAAGTAAGGTGGAACAAACCTTTGTCGCATTAGGTCTATGGGCCTCATTCTCTTCCTCCTTCTGTCAGATACCAAACGATCCCACCAGATGAGGGCATTGTCCGTGAGTTGTGCTACTGCCATTGAGACTTTCCTAGGTCCTGGTTGGTTGTAGTGATCAAAGATATGATCCATTCTTCTTTCCCAATCTAGGTAAGCCTCGGGGTCTACTTTTCCTGCAAAACTAGGAGGAGTTAGCTTAACATCAGGATGATTTACCCGGTTGTAGGTGTGTTCATCTCCATCCTCATAATGTCTAGGAGGCATTCTTGGTCTCTGGTGAAGACCATATGGCTAAAAGCCATCATCTTCTGCCTCTGGTTGCCGTGGAGGTCCTCTCGGCCTATGGTGATAGTTATGAGGTTGTGTGTCCTCATCTCCATCTGGCTGGGGTTCCTCCTGTTCGTGCCGTGTCCTAAGGTGCTCAGGACCTTCAGGACGGTCTTGCTCAGCTCTCACGTGCCTTATGGCCTGGAATCTCACCGGTCTTTCCATGCGCTCCAACCTCTCGCCTATGGATGCGAGTTGTGTTTGGAGTGTGGTGAACATGGCCATCATGGCTTCGGTTGCTTCTCTATTTTCTTCTGCCATTGTGTGCTACAAAGAAAGAAGACAAGTTAGGATGCTCCTAAATTATTAGGAGGGTTTTCTTTTTGTTAGGATTCGAAAATTTGCAAAAAGGTCCCTAATGACATCTCGGTTACCCCCTTAGTCACCCCCTTAGCAAAAAGACCATTTTAGTCACCCCCTTAGCAGAGACGGGTAACTTCAAGGTCCCTAATGACATCTCGGTTACCCCATTGAATCCTGTCAAGGGAAGGGGAGGTCCTTGAATCTCCTCCTTAACGATTCCCATATTTTGGAGTGTCTCGAGGAACAGTAGGTCGAATGAGCTTCCGGTATCGATTAGGACCCTTGACACCTCGCAATTGGGTCCGATGTCCAGCTCGACTACTAGCGAGTCATCATGCGGGCTATTGAAGTGAGCGACATCTTCCTCGGAAAAAGATATGATTGCCCCGGAGCTTCCTTCGAACTTGGACCGTCCGAAATTGGCTTTCTGTTGCCAAGTCTTTATTGATGTTACGGAATCGCGGCATTATTTTGATCCTCCCATTATGAAATTGATTCGTTTTTCTGTGTTTGACCCCTCGACTCTTTCTCATAGGATGGTCTGCCCCGCTTACTATTCATAATTTCCTCTTCGTTATGTTTGGTTTCTCCCTCGTCTAAGTTGGCCCCATAATCCGAGAGCTCTCCTGCGAGATACTTTGCCGTTAAGAATTCTCTCAGATTGATGCAGTCCTTAGTGGCGTGTCCATTGCATTTATGGAACTTGCAGTACGCATTTTTCGTCCCGACCCATTCTTCTTGCAGGACTACCCCCTGCATTTCTTTCTAGGTTCCGATCTATATCGTATGCCAGCTTACTAGTTCTGTACGCACGAGTATCCTTTCCATCTCTTTTCTCAAATCGCCTTTGGCTTGGAAAAGATTATGTTCCACTTTTGATTGGTTTGAATTTCTTGGTGAGTGCCAACTTCTCCTCTTTGGCTATTATCCAGTTTGTTGATCTGTGTAATGCATCCTCGATTGTCTCTGGCTTGTGAATCGTCAGATCAAAACAGAAGGGGGACTCATGCCAAAGTCCGTGTTTCAGGGCGGCGAGGGCTGTCGAGTCGCTGACTCTAGCTATCTGGGCCTTCACTTTCTTGAAATTATCGATATAGGATTGTAGCGACTCTGATACAAGCCTTGATTCAAGGATGTATGCGCGTGGGCTGTTTGTAGAAGATTAGGTGAGAAACTCAACCTTAGGCTTCTGGATAGGGGTTTTCTGGTTGGTAAACGATGGAAGGGTGAAGTGAACCACACGAGGGGTGATGAACCTCGTGATAAATCACAAACTTAGAGCTAGGAGGGCTGGTCTCAACTAGGTTCTAAGCGCACAAGATTCTTAGAGAGAAAACTTGTAGGAAAAAGTTCTACTTTATTAATAATCAAAAAGGTTGTCGAACTACAATGCTGGAAGGAGCCTTATTAATATGCTCGACAGCTTGACCTTCTAGGGTCGACTCAAATAAAGAAAAGGAAAGTTTACAAAAGTGCACAAAAGGAAAAGATACAAAAGTGCATAACCGAAAAAGGACCTATTCCTAAAATGTTCTTGACTCAAAATGTAAAGCAACTAGATCCTACCCTGCAAAACAGAAAGAGGCATATATTCGAATGTAAACTTACCTTAACTCACCTCACGGCCAAGAAATGGAAGGTGGCCATCCTTGTGGCATGCACGCGCCTTGCTCCTAGTCTTCGACTTGGAGTAGGGTTAAATATCTTTGGGCCTTGACCTCTCTTGCCACTAAAGCCCACGTCTCTGATGTTCCTTGTGTTGTTGAGAAGCCTTTGGACTCTAATTTGCTCTTCTGGCCCATTGTCCTTAGCTGCTCTTCCTCTAGAAGCTTGTCGACCCATAAGCTGAATTTGTGGAAGAGTGCTCTTGATCTGCTTCTTGTCATTGCTCCTGGAGGTACCACTGGTGTAGATACTTCCTCTAAGTGCATGTCCTGGAGCTGGTAGCTCATTTGGTCCGAGTCCTCTTGTGTAGAAGTGGAAGTGTGCGTGTACTCGGCTGGATGGCCTGTACCGGCTGGGTTGTGCGCGGTACTGGCCGGAATGACTTCAGGACCGGCCAAGTTGATCCCGGAGTCGGCGGTGTCATCAGGGGACCGGCGGTGTCATTCACGTCCCCACCAAGTGTGCCGGAAGCTTGGGCCTCTCCGCCGGCGATGTTGACCGGTCTGGTCCTATAGGTCGAGGTCCGGCGGTACTGTCTGGTCCGGCAGGCGCGCCAGATGGTCCTGCTGTCTCGGGCAAGCTTCCTGGTCGGCCAGTCTGGTCTCTTGGCTGGATGTACGACCTGATGTCCTCATCATTCCCTCCCTCTTCAGTAGGTTTTGTCCTCAAAACTGGTTCATCTGCATGGAAAGGGGCTAAGTCAGTAACATTGAACGTATTGGACACATTAAATTCACCTGGCAGCTCGATCCGGTAGGCGTTGTTGTTGATCCTCTCGAGCACTCTGAATGGTCCATCTCCTCTTGGTGCTAGCTTGGAACTCCTTAGGTTTGGGAACCTCTCCTGCCGTAGGTGTAGCCACACCCAATCGCCTGGTTGAAAGATCACCTCCTTTCTTCCTTTGTTGGCATGAGTCACGTACTGTCCGGTCCTCTTCTCCAAGTTTTCTGCTACCTTCTGGTGTAACCTCCTTATGAACTCTGCTTTGGATGCTCCGTTGAGGTTGGTCATCTCAGCTGGTGGCAGTGGTGTTTGCTCCAATGGGGTGAGAGGGTTGAAACCGTATACCACTTCAAATGGGGTCTTCTTAGTTGCTGACTGCACGGCTCGGTTGTAGGCGAACTCAATGAATGGCAGGCACTCCACCCAAGTCTTTAGATTCTTCCCTAGTGTTGTTCTGAGAAGAGTTGATAGGGTCCTGTTGACAACTTCAGTTTGGCCATCGGTTTGAGGATGGCAAGTGGTTGAGAAGAGTAGCTTCGTGTCTAGCTTTCTCCAAAGGGTCCTCCAGAAATGGCTGAGGAACTTGGTGTCCCTATCTGATACGATGGTCCTTGGCACTCCATGAAGCCGTACTATCTCTCTGAAGAACAGCTCAGCTGTTTGCGTGGCATCATTGACATTGGCACATGGGATGAAATGTGCCATCTTGGAGAATCTGTCCACCACTACAAAGATTGCATCTTTGTGGTTGATCTTGGGCAGACCTAGAACAAAATCCATCGAGATGTCCACCCATGGATGTGTTGGTATGGGCAGTGGGAGATACAACCCGTGAGGTTGCACTCGGGACTTTGCCTTCTTGCAAGTGATGCATCTTGCACAATGTGCTTCTACTGTCCTCTTGATGTGTGGCCAGTAGAAGTGCTCCTTGACCACTGCTAGAGTCTTGTCGACACCAAAGTGGTCCATGAGTCCTCCTCCATGAGCTTCTCGGATGATAAGTTCCCTTAGTGATCCTTGTGGTATGCACAGCCTTCTTTCTCGGAACAAGAATCCCTCATGGATATAGAATTTGCCATGACTCCCTGTGCTACACTCCTTGTAGCTCTCAGCGAGGTCAGGATCATCCTTGTATAGATCCTTGATGTGCTCGAATCCTAGGACCTTTGCCTCCATGGTTGATATCAAGGCAAACCTCCTTGATAGTGCATCGGCTACCACATTGTCTTTGCCCTTCTTGTACTTGATGACGTACGGGAAGGTCTCTATGAACTCCATCCACCTGGCATGTCTCCTCTTGAGATTGGTTTGCCCTCTGAGGTGTTTGAGAGTCTCATGATCAGTGTGGATCACAAACTCCTTGGATAGCAAGTAATGCTGCCAAGTCTCCAATGCTCGGACAAAGGCATAAAGCTCCTTGTCATAAGTGGGGTAGTTCAGTGAGGCACCACCTAGCTTCTCACTGAAGTATGCCACTGGTCTCCCTCCTTGGGTTAGCACTGCTCCTATGCCAATTCCAGAGGCATCACACTCCACTTAAAACGTCTTGTTGAAGTCGGGCAGGACTAGCACTGGTGCATGTGTAAGGCTGTCCTTCAAGGCCTTGAATGCCTTCTCCTAAGCTTCTCCCCAGCTGAATCCCACGTTCTTCTTCACTACTGCCGTCAGTGGTGAGGAAATATTGCTGAAGTTGGGCACGAATCTCCTATAGAAGCTGGCCAGTCCGTGGAAGCTCCTTACTTGGCTGATGTTGCCTGGTGTTGGCCATTCTTGTATGGCTCGAATCTTCTCTTCATCAACCTGTAGGCCCTGTGAACTTACAACAAAACCTAAAAAGACAAGCTTATCAGTACAAAAGGTGCATTTCTTGAGATTGGCATAAAGCTCTTCTTGTCGAAGTGTTTTAAGTACCATCTCAACATGTGTTAGGTGTTCCCGTAGGCACTTACTATAAACCAAGATGTCATCAAAGTAAACTACTACAAACTTACTGATGTACGCCCTAAGAACTTGGTTCATAAGGCGCATGAAGGTGCTTGGGGCATTAGTCAAGCCAAATGGCATGACTGTCCTCTCGTAGAGCCCTTGCTTTGTCTTGAAAGCAGTCTTCCATTCATCACCTTCTTTCATCCTGACCTGGTGGTATCCACTCTTGAGGTCTATCTTAGAGAAGACCGTGGCTCCACTCAGCTCATCCAGCATGTCATCCAGACGTGGTATTGGATGCCGGTACTTGACTGTGATGTTGTTGATTGCTTGGCAGTCCACGCACATGCGCCAAGTCCCATCCTTCTTGGGCACTAGTAGCACTGGTACGGCACATGGACTGAGGCTCTCTCGAACATATCCTTTCTCCAGGAGCTCCTTGACTTGCTTCTCAAGGTTCTTGGACTCCTCTGGACTCATCCGGTAGGCTGGCCGGTTGGGCAGGGCTGCTCCGGGCACTAGATCAATCTGGTGTTCTATGCCACGTAAAGGAGGCAAGCCTGCTGGTATCTCCTCTGGAAATACATCTTAGAACTTGTTGAGGAGAGTTGCTACTTCAGGAGGTAGCTCTACCTGCCCTTTTTCTACACTCAACACTTCCTTGAAAAACATTAGTAACATTAAATCCTTCGAGGCTAAAGCTCTCCGGATATGGCTTGGTTGAATAAGAAAATTAGACTTGATAAGTTTCTTTTCCTTACTCATTTGGAGTTGTAGCTCATGTACCTGGGCAGGTGTAAGAGGAGCCATGCTGACCTTTCTCTTGTCATGCACAAAAGTGTAGTGATTGGTTCGGCCATCATGCCTGGTCTCTTTGTCAAACTGCCATGGTCTTCCTAGTAGAAGATGGCCAGCTTGCATGGGCACCACGTCGCACATGACTTGGTCTTGGTACTTGCCCACACTGGATGGCACAGTGACTTGCTCATGGATCTTGAGCTCCACTTTGTCATCCAGCCATCTCAGTCTATATGGTCGAGGATGCCTTGTCTTCTCTAGACCTAGCTTATCAACCATATATGCACTAGCAACGTTAGTGCAAGAACCACCATCTATGATGAGGTTACATACCTTGCCCTTGATGGTGCAACATCTGTGGAAGATGTTCTCCCTTTGGATGGTCTCTGAAGGATCCACCATTGCACTGAGAATGCGTCTAGTGACCAGCACTTCCCCCACATCAGGGTACTCAATGTCACCATACTCCTCTTCTGGTTCATAGTCCTCTTCATCTTGGGACTCATATTCTCCAGCCTCCGTAATCAACATGACCCGGTTTTTTGGGCACTCCCTTGAGATGTGTCCACGACCCCTACACTTGAAATAAGTGATGTCACGTGATCTTTGAGGGTTATAAGACTTACCAGGCTCTCTCTGGTCACGGGTGGGTTCAGGAGGCTTGCTCTTGAACCTTGACTCGATCTCTATGCTCTTGCCTTTGTCTACAGGCTTGGGCATGTTGCTAGGTGCCCAAGGTGTCTTAGGCTTGCTGCGGATGTCTTGGCTCTTACGTTTGATGTGCTGCTCAGCCTGGACAGATAGGTGGAACAAGTCTTTGAAGTCATTGTAGATTTGCCTTTCCACCTTGCGGCTGATTCTTTCTTGGAGTCCATCCAAGAAATGTGCCATCAATGCTTCTTCATCATCATTGAGCTCCAGCCTGTTCCTTAGCTTCTCGAACTCTTCATAGTACTCCTCTACTGATCTAGTACCCTGCTTAAGAGTACGAAAACGACGTTGCAAGTCTCTATGAAAGTAAGGTGGAACAAACCTTTGTCGCATTAGGTCTATGGGCCTCATTCTCTTCCTCCTTCTGTCAGATACCAAACGATCCCACCAGATGAGGGCATTGTCCGTGAGTTGTGCTACTGCCATTGAGACTTTCCTAGGTCCTGGTTGGTTGTAGTGATCAAAGATATGATCCATTCTTCTTTCCCAATCTAGGTAAGCCTCGGGGTCTACTTTTCCTGCAAAACTAGGAGGAGTTAGCTTAACATCAGGATGATTTACCCGGTTGTAGGTGTGTTCATCTCCATCCTCATAATGTCTAGGAGGCATTCTTGGTCTCTGGTGAAGACCATATGGCTAAAAGCCATCATCTTCTGCCTCTGGTTGCCGTGGAGGTCCTCTCGGCCTATGGTGATAGTTATGAGGTTGCGTGTCCTCATCTCCATCTGGCTGGGGTTCCTCCTGTTCGTGCGTGTCCTAAGGTACTCAGGACCCTCAGGACGATCTGGCTCAGCTCTCACGTGCCTTATGGCCTGGAACCTTACTGGTCTCTCCACGCGCTCCAACCTCTCGCCTATGGATGCGAGTTGTGTTTGGAGTGTGGTGAACATGGCCATCATGGCTTCAGCTGCGTCTCTATTCTCTTCTCCCATGTGTGCTACAAAGAAAGAAGACAATTAGGGTGCTCCTAAATTATTAGGAGAGTTTTCTTTTTATATGTGGTTTGAAAAATGCAAAAAGGAAAAATTCTAAAGAAAGGAAATTCGAAAAAAAGGAAACTTCCTAGACAACTTGTGCTAGCTGTCCAATTCGAATTCTTTTAGTATCTTTTCTATTTTCTTTTTCTTTTCTTTTTAATTAAACTTAAAAATAAAGGAAATATGAATTAAACAAAAGGAAAACGTGTATGCAATGCAAAAAGTGAATCTAAACCCTAGTGATACACGTAGGAGGCTAGATGCACTCGGTTTGGAGTTTGAGGTTATCTTTTTGATTTTTCTTGAATGCGACTTAAACTAATGCAAGAACACAAAACAAAACAAGCAAAAGGATAGAAACAACCTGGTTTAGGAGCTTTAAGCTCTGATACCAAAATGATACAAGCCTTGATTCAAGGATGTATGCGCGTGGGCTGTTTGTAGAAGATTAGGTGAGAAACTCAACCTTAGGCTTCTGGATGGGGGTTTTCTGGTTGGTAAAGATGGAAGGGTGAAGTGAACCACACGAGGGGTGATGAACCTCGTGATAAATCACAAACTTAGAGCTAGGAGGGCTGGTCTCAACTAGGTTCTAAGCGCATAAGATTCTTAGAGAGAAAACTTGTAGGGAAAAAGTTCTACTTTATTAATAATCAAAAGGTTGTCGAACTACAATGCTGGAAGGAGCCTTATTAATATGCTCGACAGCTTGACCTTCTAGGGTCGACTCAAACAAAGAAAAGGAAAGTTTACAAAAGTGAACAAAAGGAAAAGATACAAAAGTGTATAACCGAAAAGGACCTATTCCTAAAATGTTCTTGACTCAAAAATGTAAAGCATCTAGATCCTACCCTGCAAAACAGAAAGAGGCATATATTCGAATTGAAACTTACCTTAACTTACCTCACAGCCAAGAAATGGAAGGTGGCCGTCCTTGTGGCATGCACGCGCCTTGCTCCTAGTCTTTGACTTGGAGTAGGGTTAAAAATCTTTGGGCCTTGACCTCTCTTGCCACTAAAGCCCAAGTCTCTAATGTTCCTTGTGTTGTTGAGAAGCCTTTGGACTCTACCTTGCTCTTCTGGCCCATTGTCCTTAGCTGATCTTCCTCTAGGAGCTTGTCGACCCATAAGCTGAATTTGTGGAAGAGTGCTCTTGATCTGCTTCTTGTCATTGCTCCTGGAGGTACCACTTGTGTAGATACTTCCTCTAAGTGCATGTCCTAGAGCTGGTAGCTCATTTGGTCCGAGTCCTCTTGTGTAGAAGTGGAAGTGTGTGTGTACTCGGCTGGTGGCTGTACCGGCTGGGTTGTGCGCGGTACTGGCCGGAATGACTTCAGGACCGGCCAAGTTGATCCCGGAGTCGGCGGTGTCATCAGGGGACCGGCGGTGTCATTCACGTCCCCACCAAGTGTGCCGGAAGCTTGGGCCTCTCCGCCGGCGATGTTGACCGGTCTGGTCCTATAGGTCGAGGGTCCGGCGGTACTGTCTGGTCCGGCAGGCGCGCCAGATGGTCCTGCTGTCTCGGGCAAGCTTCCTGGTCGGCCAGTCTGGTCTCCTGGCTGGATGTACGACCTGATGTCCTCATCAGACTCTGTCTCGGCTTGCGTGACATTCCACAGGTCGGCATCAGTCGCTCCACTTCCATAAAGATGGAATAATGCTTGATAAACACTGTCGACAACTGATTGAAGTTATCGATAGAGTTTTCTGGAAGGTGGGAGAATCATTCGAGCGCCGATCGCACTAAATTTTCTGCAAATATTCGGCAATATCCAATGTCTTTTTCTTCTTCGCTGAAGTGGGCCCGGTTCGCGGCGATTCGGAATGCTGTCATATATGCTTTCGGATCTGAATTTCCCTCATAGAACGGCAATCTTAGTTTGGCAGTTTCCTTCACCTGCGTGTTTGCTACCCGGCCTGAGAATGGTGACTTCTCAGTTTTTCGATCACGCGATCGATCTCTGGGGCTGTGCTTGATGCTTTGTGGACTTTAGAGGTCATTGCTGCAAGCCCGGTGTTAGTTCTTTTGATGGATCTCCGGAGACACTCGTATCCCGCCATATTGGGGTTTTCCTGAGAGTTTTTGGAGTGTCCTCTAGGTAGGGTTCGATCATGGACCGCGCCCTGACCAAGAGCAGGGAGCAGCGCGGGCTCCTCTCCCGACAACCCCGCGTGAGGTTGTGATGGCGACGGGCTGCCTGATGTTTCGCCTGGGAGGAAATCGGCGCGAGGAGTTGTGCTGAGCATGACTCGATCCTCGGGTCGGGTGCCGAAGTCGAGGCACATTCTAGCGGATCTTTGTTGAGGGTTTTCCTCAACTTGGAAACCGCTCGGCATGCTGAGCCCCATTACTCTCGACTCGAGCTCGGCTTGAGCCGTCGCAAGGTTGTTGAGTTGCATCACGACTTGGGTTTTATGTGCGTTAAACCATGCCACGAGATTGTCGTTGGACTCCTTTTGCTTGTCAGCACTCGACTTGAGGTCCATCAGCAGAGCCGTAATCTCCGATAGGGAGTCAGAACGATCATCGCCGGAGCTCGACATTGTGATTGATGATTTAAAATTTTTTTTTTTAATTAGGGTGGATTTTCCCCACAAACGGCGTCAAATGTAAGAACCGAATAAACAATTCAGCTCTCACACAATGAATAGTCTGAATAGCTCTTGTATTCTTTATCAATCTCTTTTGGAATGTCTTACAAATGAGGTTCCTCCCCCTTTTATATTATTTTAGGCAATTAATTCCTAGAGAATTAATTGCAAAGTAAGTTACAAAACCATTAATTACGACAGTTACAAAATAAATAAATTCAACCAGATTTATGATCTGGTTGAACCCAGTTTTGTTCGGTTCAATCGATTCGGGTCCTCGAAAGAGAATCTAGTGCCCACAATAACTGTTCTCGAAATAGTTTATTCTTGGAGAGGCGCAACTGTTAATGCTGATTTTCTCTCCTTAAATTATAATAGAGTATTTGCATCCCATGAGTCAAAATAATCCCCTAATTGGCGATATAGCCAAACGTTGTTCTTGGCACTATATAAATAATGTTAAACCGATACTACTCCTATTAACCTATCACCCTAAAGCTGATTCGCAGACTAATTTTTACAGACGAATGCAGAGGTGTGTCAGAGCCGTTTTGCTTGCTTTAATGATGAGAGATAATGAAACCAAATTTTTATATTTCGCCATTTTTTACTCTCCTCCTCTTCCCCAAAAATCTCAACCTTTGTTCTTCCAACCTGCGATTTCCGGCTACTCGCACGACAAGTTCCGTTATCGGCCATTTTTTCTGATAAATTTCACGTTTCTCTGCAACTTTTATTGTTCACGTGAACAGTACCAGACTCATCTAACTCGGTAAGTTCTCTGATTTCGTAACGATTTCTGAATTGATGCGACGATTCCGTGAATATCGCACCCCATAAATTTATAACCTTCTATTATGCAGGATAAAAACCCTTTTGTTCAGTCTTACACTATTCACTTGAACAGTATTCAATCTTGTTTCGTAAAGGGTTCCTAAAAATGGATGATGTCGAAATGGTAATATTTTTGTTCGTGTTGCTATCTTTTTTCAATGTTTACTGGTTTTTTTATATGAACTGTACTTATTCATCTTGCATGTTCAGGATTCAATCCCTCTGCTGCCAGAGAGGATGTTCGCCGCCGGAGAGGAACCTTCCGGCGAGCGTGTGAACTCGTACCACAAGACAAAAAGAATTTACTCCATTTTGAATGCTCTCGAAGAGGGTGAAGTTGAGTTTTTTATGAATTCTGTTTTTGGGAAAGTCATTGCCTCCAATGACAAACCATCCTATTTTGGGAGTTTTGGTCATTTTATGATCACTTGACAGTTAAAAACTTCAAAACCATATGAGTTATGGTTTTTGTTTGCGGGTAAACTAGTCAAATTCTCATTAAGTGAGTTTGCTATCATTACCGGTCTTCCATGTGGGAAATTCCCAAATCGTAACAAGGGTAAAAAAAGAATCCCATCAAAGAGAAACCCTACTCGCCAACTCTCTTTAGTAACCTCCAATCATGTTCTGTTGATCTTGCTATAAAGATGCTGAAAAAGAAAACCGTATCCGATAAGCAGGAAAGGATCAAATTTGCTGCTCTTGCTTTCACGGCATCTGTGTTGGTTCCAACATCTCACAACCCAAAAATTGACAAAAACCATGTTGAACTAATTCGTGATTTGGATACCTTTTTTTCTTACCCGTGGGGAAGGGCTGCATTTGATTTGGTGGTTTATAGCGTGAAAAAGGATGTTTTGGCTTTACCCCAGACATCAATTGTTGTGCAGGGTTTTGTTCATTCTATCCAATTACTTATGGTTCAAGCAATTTTATCGATACTGGACATCGAGCAGGTCAACGATTCATCGTCATCGTCTGATACGGAAGATGATAACGACGAAAAAGGTGACAAAACGCGTGATGATTCATCATGATCAAAAAATAGAAAATTGGTCTTAGCCCTGGTCATGCGAGATTGCTCGATGAAGAATGCCAGGTAATTTTTCCACACTATAATTAGTTATCAACAACTTTTCACATTGACATAATTTCTTGCTAATTTACTTTTTCGTATAGGAAAATAGTCAAAATGGTTGTTAATAAATTGATTATTAGTTACGGCTCCATATCACAGGTTCTGAAGTTAGTAGTTGTTATTCTCTCAGTCCTGAGTTGTGTTAACTCATATGTTATTGATGTTAACATTTATTGGGTAACTGATATCCTTCCTTTTAATAGTTACAATATATGTTAACAACATAATCGCTAAATTTGTACCGATCCTCATTACCTTTGTTGATATTTTTTAATAGTTTTCGTTTACTAACTCACTTTTTATGATGTGTTAATGATATTTGTTTTTGTATAGATGTTACGAGATGTTAATCGCGCTCCTAATATATGTTATTTTATGTAGGTTGAAGTTATAACAACATGTTGAAGTTGATATCGGAAAATTTTCAATTTCAGAAAACCATGTTTTTGGGAGGGACCACGGAGGATGAGCTTAATAAGTTGTAGAGTGAAGAGGTGGAAAAAAAGGAGATGGAAAAAAAGGAGATGGAAAAAAAGAGAAGAAGGATATGCGGAAGGAGAAAGTTAATGTTTCTAAACCTCCTCATCCGCATTCTTCGGCTAGTGCGCCTTCACGTTCTTCCAACGATCCACATATGGTTGCTGAATATGTTATTTCAAAACTCAAAGACCATTTAACTGGTATTGATTCAAAACTCAATAAATCCATGGCCAATTTCAAGAAGTTAGATGCGTCAATTACAAAGCTTTAGGAATTAGTTGAGGTTTTTATTGATCAAAAACTTACCAAGATGCAGGATGCGATACTTAATTTTATCCGTCAGGTTATTGGCAAATATGTGTCACCCAATTCTTATTCAGCCCAGCAACCATTCACTGTTAACGTTGATGATATCCTTGGAACGTGTAATGTTCCCACTACTAGAGAGGGATTGTCTGTTAACAACCCGAGTACTGACATAATGGGGGAGGAATCTGATGCATCTGATGCAATTAATGATGTTCTCGCTTCACTTAATGAAGCTGGAATGGATGAGGTATGTTATTTATATTTTGAACCCTTTTAATATGGTCATATCGCTCTTCCTGATCTGCTATCAAAGTTTTACTACTGTTATTGTTAATATTACCGGATATTTTATGTGTTAGCAATATAGATTTCCAACATTGGTCTTATGTATTTTTGTAGGACCGTGATGCTAATGATGAAGAAATGAACAATCGCGATGATGTTTCTGATGTGAATGCCTTGAACCCTTCAAAAGACCGGGATGCTGTAACAGATAATTTACCATCACAGGAAATTCATGGTCCTGGAGATGAAAATGTTTTGGTAGATGCTACAAATTTTTTTTCACTTCATTATTGAAATCTAAAATGTTCTCTGGGTTGTAATTGATAATGTGAAACAGCCTTCTGAACCCACTCACATCGACGATGAAGCCTTTCGTTTTACCATGCCATCATTCTCGCTCGGATTTTTGCAGGAGGATGTGAACCAAGGTGATGGTACTGATACCCTAGGATATCAACATCAGGCTTTTGATGCAGATGATGTTGGTGGAAATGAAGATGAGAAGGAAGATGATAACGGAGATGGTAACGAGGATGATACCACAAATGACGAGGATCAGGAGGTTCGTAAAAGCAAAAGGCAGAGGACAACACCCAATGTGCTCAAGGATTTTGAATGTGACAAAAGGTTGATTGTTGTGCCCCAAGATCCCCAACCAATCCTTCATGGCTACGATCCTGATCTCGATTATGCAACCAAATTTGTCAAACTTCATAGTTTACTCAAGAAGAAACTGTAAGTTTATCTAATATTTTCTAAAATATCTACCAATCTATTCATGTCCGGTTAACAAATTTAATTATGCATTTTAGGATGTTGCGGTTAAGTTTCAGTATTCTGTAATTTGTTATTGTTTTCATTGTGTTGTAGTGCGATTTACCTGCCCCAAGACATAACAGTTACCAACAGAGATGTCACCGACATAGCTGAGAGAATGAAACTAATGTCTCCTAAAGTAAGTATTTAAAACGTTTCAATGCATATTTTTTGTTACCTTTCTCTATTATCTCATCCTTTTGTTGATATTTATCCAGAAGTTTGATGCTTTAATGCATTTGACTCAACTCATGTACAATAGAGAGCAAAGCCCAGGCCAGACTGTGTTATTTTTGGACACCAACTTCGTATCGCTGCTCATGAAACACCGCTCTAAGTTTTCACGTCTTGCAGCCAAGGATAAGGCACGGTTTATGTTTGAGGATGATATTTTTGTATATTTCAGGTTGGAGAGCAATCCAAATGTTCCAGCAAGGCTGTATTTCCCCATCAACCTTGATAAACAACATTAGGTCGGCGTTTGTGTTGACTTGACCGTCAACACTGTGTATGTACTTGACTGCAATATCTCGTTCCATTCAGATAGTTTGGTTAAGAAAGATCTTAGCCCAATAGCTCAGATAATTCCTTATCTGTTAAAGAGAACTGCTTTCAAGAATATGCTATCATAGACTAAGGCATATGCTATTGTCAAACCCAAAGGCATTCCGCAGAACGGAATATATGTTGACTCAGTAGTCACGGCATTACTTTTGATGCAGGATCATTCTATACGCAGATTTGAAGGTTGTAAAACATCAAACCGGAGTCCATTTCATCCGAATCCCAAAAAATTGATGTTATGTTTTTTGAAGAGTTTGTCGATAGCATTGAAATTCCATAACTTGAACTTGTTCTATCCCCTACTTCACATTTTGGACTCCTTTAACTGTTTGTTCTACATTTCAGATAAAACTATTTGGATCTCAATCACATTTTGTATGTCGGCTACTTATATGTAAGTCAGGGTATTTAGCGTAATAACTGTTATCATCAGTATTATCATGTACTAGTTTTTATTTATGGAACTTTTTTTCGTTTTAATATGTATCATTTTTATCAATTTTTCGAAGTT
Source organism: Pugionium cornutum (assembly GCA_018901935.1). Classification (NCBI taxonomy): domain Eukaryota; kingdom Viridiplantae; phylum Streptophyta; class Magnoliopsida; order Brassicales; family Brassicaceae; genus Pugionium; species Pugionium cornutum. The sequence continues at coordinate 39,325,548 of CM032162.1, read as the reverse complement.
CAAATGAAATGGGATATAATCAGAGGGGGTGGACAGGTTACATTTTAGATATGGAAGTGCATTGATTATTTACTTGTCAAGAGCATTACAAAAGATATTACAACTAACAAGTAGTGTTTTAACTTAATATAAAACAAGTGGAAAAAACGCAATAACAGCCGAACCCAAAATATTTATAACATTAGATGCCCGAATTCTTTTCCAAATGCATAGGGACTTCAAATAGGCATTTTACATGTGGCTCGGTTATGACCGAAACCACCACACCTACCACATACTGTTAGACGCCTCCTAACTCCTCCCTGAAAATTCAAAGTTAAGATATCATATACGTATCATGATACATAGGCCACTCAATCTATGTCTGCAATGTAGAACGATATCTGCTAAGATTAAAAGTATTGGATAAAAGTTACTCTAAATTCCCCTCTTGAGAATATCCTTTGCTTGCGGGGTCGGCCAGGTGGTCTCCTTGTTACTGGTGGAACCAAATTGTTCTCCATCAGAGGGTCATTCACCCCTGGTGTGATAACCAAACCAGACACCGGATACACGCTGTTGTTATAGGCCATTTTCAAAAAACATGAAGTCAACTCGTTGCACACAAGTGTATCAACCTTTATCTTTGCATGCACAGCAGCAGAAACTGCATGAAGACATGGAATCTTCAGAATCTGAAACTCACAGCAATAACAAGTTTTTTTGCAAAAGGTCCACGTGGTACGAACCACCGAGTTTCGTACGTATCTCACATTCATTTTTGTTGATACGATGTATCTCAAAACCCGTTGATACATCAAAATTCTTACCAAGTATTTCCTCAACTTTTGGTGTAACTAGACTAGTTATGGATGATGACCTTTCTTGCCGCTTATTGAACCATCCTGTAAGAGTTGACCTTAGATACTCAATTAGAGGTATTATCGGGAAACCACGCGCTTCACTGAGAACTGCATTCAAGAATTCTGCGATATTGCTTGTCATAATGTTGTATCGCAGTCCATTGAAGTGAGACCTAGCCCAGTGCTCTAGTCCAATATCCATCAGGTATCCTGCACATGTAATGTCGGTTTCCTTGATTTCACTGAAGTGTAAGTAAAATTCCGGAAAACTATAAGCTCATGTTGCCCTTGATACAAGGTATCCTAGATGTTTCTTCTAAAATATTGTCTGAATGTTGCGTTGCAGATGCAATACACAAGCGCAGTGCTTGATTTTACGATATACCTGAAAAATTATCAACAATTCAGCAATGCAGCACAATTTCCAAATTACAATAATAGTTTAATAACAACTGCACACATTTATATTTCAGCTACAATACGTATAAATACGCAATTGTTTCCAATATATTATCATATTATACTAGATCTATACCAGATACGAACATACGTCTATGTTAAAGATACGAACATACGTCTATGTTAAAGAAATAAATTGCAGCTAAAACTTACGTCTATGTTAAAGAAATATCTATACCAGATACGAACATACATCTATGTTAAAGAAATAAATTGCAGCTAAAACTTTTTAACCTTATGCAAACCAAAGTAGATTGAGTGTGGAGATCTGATACAAACACTGTTTCTTCCTCGTCGGGTACCACTGACAATAACTTCTGGAAAACCACTCCCATGACTTATCATTCTCTCCATCGACAACTCCGAAAGCTAATAGGAAGATTTGGTAATTGCCATCTTGTGCACTTGCAGTGAGTAAACAACCAGCATACTTACCCATTAGATGTATTTCGTCAATTATTATTACTTTTCTCATGTAAGCGTACCCAGCCACGCTTGCTCCAAATGCAAAGAAGTACTTAAACCTTTGCCCAAACCCCTCGTCATAAGATGTTTCCAACCAGACAATTGATCCTGGATTTGAATTCACCAACTCCTGTAGATAAGATGGTAGTAGGCGATACGAGTTCAGGTTTGATCCTTTAGAGAGCTCCGAGGCAAATTCCCTAGATGTCCATGCTTTCTAGTATGATATAGGCAACTCATGTTCATTACGTATAATTTCTTGAACTTCGTTTGGCCATGGTCCTACATTACGGCCATTAAACCTTGATCTCAACATTCCACCAATTACTGATGTTGTTGCTAGTCGTTGGTATCCCCCTCGTTCATCCACTGTACACACGTGATCAAGTTTAGCTTTTCTAACTTGAAACCAACCACAACTAGCTACTTTTGCGGCATACACATGCCATGGACATCCATGGCCATTACATTTCAGTGTTATCCTCTGTGGGTTAGATCGTGTGGTACGGTAATGAAATTTCTTGTTCAGTGCATATAAAGCCATATGTACTTTGAATGCGTCTTGAACGTGGAATATCATTCCGACATAGATATCACCCACATTTTTAAAAAAAAAATCACCTGAAATGGATAACAAAGATAATATCTGTTAATAAATGTAGTTGATTTAAACCCTTATTAAGTAATATTCTCCACATTTCAGAATATATTGCACAGAAACAATTGTTTAACTGTTAACATTTAATATACACGGTTAAGATATGATTTACCGAAAGTTGTGTGAAGTACCATAACATTATGTTACGGTAAATAATTTATTTTCTGATACACACCTTCAAAAATGGAATCATCCACCGGTTGGATGTCTTCTACCAGAAAATTGTTCTGCCCACTTGATTGTCCTATTTCCAAATTGAAGTATTCTTCAAAGAATTTCCCTTTTCCCTTATCGATTGTAGTTGCTGGTAGTATTGCATGTGGTTCTATGTTTGAACTGTTTCCCATACCACTAGTTTCAGCTACAATAAAAACATATATTCAATTCAATGTTTACTAGTTTTTCGAGGTTATGATTTCATGTAATGTACAAGTTAATGAAATCAGTTACCAAAAGGATCCAAATTTTCAGCGATTTGACATTCATTGCCATTGCTGGGAACTACCATACCCATACTGATACAAGCCTCGATTCAAGGCTTATATGAGCGTGGGCTGTTTGGAGAAGGTTAAGTGAGAAACTTGACCTTAGACTTCTTGGATAGGGGTTTTTGGGTTGGTATTCGATGGAAAGGTGAAGTGAACAGCACGAGGGGTGATGAACCTCGCGATAAATCACAAACTTAGAGCTAGGAGGGCCGGTCTCAACTAGATTCTAAGCGCACAAGATTCTTGAGAGAAAACTTGTTGGAAGAAAAGTTCTACTTTATTAATATCAAAAAGGTTGTCAAACTACAATGCTGGAAGGAGCCTTATTAATATGCTCGACAACTTGACCTACTAGGGTCGACTTAAAAAAGAAAAGGAAAATTTACAAAAGTGCACAAAAGGAAACGATACAAAAGTGTATAATCGAAAAAGGACCTATTCCTAAAATGTCTTTGACTCAATAAATGTAAATATTCTAGATACTGATACAAGCCTTGATTCAAGGATGTATGCGCGTGGGCTGTTTGTAGAAGATTAGGTGAGAAACTCAACCTTAGGCTTCTGGATGGGGGTTTTCTGGTTGGTAAAAGATGGAAGGGTGAAGTGAACCACACGAGGGGTGATGAAACTCGTGATAAATCACAAACTTAGAGCTAGGAGGGCTGGTCTCAACTAGGTTCTAAGCGCACAAGCTTCTTTGAGAGAATAACTTGTAAAGAAAATTCGATCTTTATTAATTAGCAAAAAGGTTGTCGAACTACAATGCTGGAAGGAGCCTTATTAATATGCTCGACAGCTTGACCTTCTAGGGTCGACCCAAATAAGAAAAGGAAAACTTACAAAAGTGCACAAAGGAAAAGATACAAAAGTGTATAATCAAAAAAAGGACCTATTCCTAAAATGTCTTTGACTCAATAAAGTAAATATTCTAGATCCTACCCTGCAAAACAGAAAGAGGCATATATTCGAATGTAAACTTACCTTAACTCACCTCACGGCCAAGAAATGGAAGGTGGCCGTCCTTGTGGCATGCACGCGCCTTGCTCCTAGTCTTCGACTTGGAGTAGGGTTAAATATCTTTGGGCCCTGACCTCTCTTGCCACTAAAGCCCAAGTCTCTGATGTCCCTTGTGTTGTTGAGCAGCTATTGGACTCTTCCTTGTACTTTTGGCCCATTGTCCTTAGTCGATCTTCCTCTAGAAGCTTGTCAACCCATAGGCTGAATTTGTGGAAGAGTGCCCTTGATCTGCTTCTTGTCATTGCTCCTTGAGGTACCACTGGTGTAGAGACTTCCTCTAAGTGCATGTCCTGGAGCTGGTAGTTCATTTGGTCCGAGTCCTCTTGTGTAGAAGTGGAAGTGCGCGTGTACTGGGCTGGATCGGCTGTACCGGCTGGATTGTGCGCGGTACTGGCCGGAATGACTTCAGGACCGGCCAAGTTGATCCCGGAGTCGGCGGTGTCATCAGAGGGACCGGCGGTGTCATTCACGCCCCCACCAAGTGTGCCGGAAGCTTGGGCCTCTCCGCCGGCAATGTTGACCGGTCTGGTCCTATAGGTCGAGGGTCCGGCGGTACTGTCTGGTCCGGCAGGCGCGCCAGATGGTCCTGCTGTCTCGGGCAAGCTTCCTGGTCGGCCAGTCTGGTCTCCTGGCTGGATGTACGACCTGATGTCCTCATCATTCCCTCCCTCTTCAGTAGGTTTTGTCCTCAAAACTGGTTCATCTACATAGAAAGGGGCCAAGTCAGTAACATTAAACGTATTGGACACATTAAACTCACCTGGAAGCTCGATCCGGTAGGCGTTGTTGCTGATCCTCTCGAGCACTCTGAATGGTCCATCTCCTCTTGGTGCTAGCTTGGAACTCCTTAGGTTGGGAACCTCTCCTACTGTAGGTGTAGCCACACCCAATGGCCTAGTTGAAAGATCACCTCCCTTCTTCCCTTGTTGGCATGAGTCACGTACTGTCCGGTCCTCTTCTCCAAGTTCTCTGCTACCTTCTGGTGTAACCTCCTTATGAACTCTGCTTTGGATGCTCCGTTGAGGTTGGTGATCTCAGCTGGTGGCAGTGGTGTTTGCTCCAATGGGGTGAGAGGGTTGAAGCCGTATACCACTTCAAATGGTGTCTTCTTAGTTGCTGAGTGCACGGCTCGGTTGTAGGCGAACTCAATGAATGGCAGGCACTCCACCCAAGTCTTTAGGTTCTTCCCTAGTGTAGTTCTGAGAAGAGTTGATAGTGTCCTGTTGACAACCTCAGTTTGGCCATCGGTTTGAGGATGGCAGGTGGTAGAGAAGAGTAGCTTCGTGCCTAGCTTTCTCCAAAGGGTCCTCCAGAAATGGCTGAGGAACTTGGTGCCCCTGTCTGATACGATTGTTCTTGGCACTCCATGAAGCCGTACTATCTCCCTGAAGAACAGCTCAGCTGTTTGTGTGGCATCATTGACATTGGCACATGGGATGAAGTGTGCCATCTTGGAGAATCTGTCCACCACTACAAAGATTGCATCTTTGTGGTTGATCTTGGGCAGACCTAGAACAAAGTCCATTGAGATGTCCACTGATGAGGACATCAGGTCGTACATCCAGCCAGGAGACCAGACTGGCCGACCAGGAAGCTTGCCCGAGACAGCAGGACCATCTGGCGCGCCTGCCGGACCAGACAGTACCGCCGGACCCTCGACCTATAGGACCAGACCGGTCAACATCGCCGGCGGAGAGGCCCAAGCTTCCGGCACACTTGGTGGGGACGTGAATGACACCGCCGGTCCCCCTGTTGACACCGCCGACTCCGGGATCAACTTGGCCGGTCCTGAAGTCGTTCCGGCCAGTACTGCGCACAGTCCAGCCGGTACAGGCGATCCAGCCGAGTACACGCGCACTTCCACTTCTACACAAGAGGACTCGGACCAAATGAGCTACCAGCTCCAGGACATGCACTTAGAGGAAGTCTCAACACCAGTAGTACCTCAAGGAGCAATGACAAGAAGCAGATCAAGGGCGCTCTTCCACAAATTCAGCCTATGGGTCAACAAGCTTCTAGAAGAAGATCGAATGAGGACAATGGGCCAAAAATATAAGGAAGAGTCCAATAGCTTCTCAACAACACAAGGGACATCAGAGACTTGGGCTTTAGTGGCAAGAGAGGTCAAGGCCCAGAGATTTGTAACCCTACTCCAAGTCGAAGACTAGGAGCAAGGCGCGTGCATGCCACAAGGACGGCCACCTTCCATTTCTTGGTCGTGAGGTGAGTTAAGGTAAGTTTACATTCGAATATGTGCCTCTTTCTGTTTTGCAGGGTAGGATCTAGTTGCTTTACATTTTTGAGTCAAGAACATTTTAGGAATAGGTCCTTTTCGGTTATGCACTTTTGTATCTTTTCCTTTGTGCACTTTTGTAAACTTTCCTTTTCTTTATTTGAGTCGACCCTAGAAGGTCAAGCTGTCGAGCATATTAATAAGGCTCCTTCCAGCATTGTAGTTCGACAACCTTTTGATTATTAATAAAGTAGAACTTTTTCCTACAAGTTTTCTCTCAAGAATCTTGTGCGCTTAGAACCTAGTTGAGACCAGCCCTCCTAGCTCTAAGTTTGTGATTTATCACGAGGTTCATCACCCCTCGTGTGGTTCACTTCACCCTTCCATCGTTTACCAACCAGAAAACCCCTATCCAGAAGCCTAAGGTTGAGTTTCTCACCTAATCTTCTACAAACAGCCCACGCATACATCCTTGAATCAAGGCTTGTATCATTTTGGTATCAGAGCTTAAAGCTCCTAAACCAGGTTGTTTCTATCCTTTTGCTTGTTTTGTTTTGTGTTCTTGCATTAGTTTAAGTCGCATTCAAGAAAAATCAAAAAAATAACCTCAAACTCCAAACCGAGTGCATCTAGCCTCCTACGTGTATCACTAGGGTTTAGATTCACTTTTTGCATTGCATTCACGTTTTCCTTTTTGTTTAATCATATTTCCTTTATTTTTAAGTTAATTAAAAAGAAAAGAAAAGAAAAGAAAAGATACTAAAAGAATTCGAATTGGACAGCTAGCACAAGTTGTCTAGGAAGTTTCCTTTTTTCAATTTCCTTTCTTTAGATTTTCCTTTTGCATTTTTTCAAACCCATATAAAAGAAAACTCTCCTAATAATTTAGGAGCACCCTAATTGTCTTCTTTCTTTGTAGCACACATGGGAGAAGAGAATAGAGAGCAGCTGAAGCCATGATGGCCATGTTCACCACACTCCAAACACAACTCGCATCCATAGGCGAGAGGTTGGAGCGTGGAGAGACCAGTAAGATTCCAGGCCATAAGGCACGTGAGAGCTGAGCAGATCGTCCTGAGGGTCCTGAGTACCTTAGGACACGGCACGAACAGGAGGAACCCCAGCCAGATGGAGATGAGGACACGCAACCTCATAACTATCACCATAGGCCGAGAGGACCTCCACGGCAACCAGAGGCAGAAGATGATGGCTTTGAGCCATATGGTCTTCACCAGAGACCAAGAATGCCTCCTAGACGTCATGAGGATGGAGATGAACACACCTATAACCGGGTAATTCATCCTGATGTTAAACTAACTCCTCCAACTTTTGCAGGAAAAGTAGACCCCGAGGCTTACCTAGATTGGGAGAAGAATGGATCATATCTTTGATCACTACAACCAACCAGGACCTAGGAGAGTCTCAATGGCAGTAGCACAACTCACGGACAATGCCCTCATCTGGTGGGATCGTGAGGTATCTGACAGAAGGAGGAAGAGAATGAGGCCCGTAGACTCATGGGTCGACATGAAAGACCTCATGCGACAAGGGTATGTTCCACCTTACTTTCATAGGGATTTGCAACGACGTTTTCGTACTCTTAAGCAGGGTACCAGATCAGTAGAGGAGTACTATGAAGAGTTTGAGAGGTTAAGGAACAGATTGGAGCTCAATGATGATGAAGAAGCATTGATGGCGCAATTCTTGGATGGACTCCAAGAAAGGATCAGCTGCAAGGTGGAAGGCAAATCTACAACGACTTCAAGGACTTGTTCCACCTATCTGTGCAAGCTGAACAGCACATCAAACGTAAGAGCCAAGACATCCGCAGCAAGCCTAAGACACCTTGGGCACCAAGCAACATGCCTAAGACAGTGGACAAAGGCAAAAGCGTAGAGATCGAGTCAAGGTTCAAGAGCAAGCCTCCTGAACCCACCCGTGACCAGAGAGAGCCTGGTAAGTCTTCTAACCCTCAAAGATCACGTGACATAACTTGTTTCAAGTGTAGGGGACGTGGACACATCTCAAGGAGTGCCCAAACAACGAGTCATGCTGATTACGGAGGCAGGAGAATATGAGTCCCAAGATGAAGAGGACAATGAACCAGAAGGAGAGTACGGTGACATTGAGTACCCTGATGTGGGGGAAGTGCTGGTCACTAGACGTATCCTCAGTGCAATGGTGGATCCTTCAGAGACCATCCAAAGGGAGAACATCTTCCACAGCCGTTGCACCATCAAGGAAAGGTATGTAACCTCATCATAGATGGTGGTTCTTGCACTAACGTTGCTAGTGCGTATATGGTTGATAAGCTAGGTCTAGAGAGGACACGGCATCCTCGACCATATAGACTGAGATGGCTTGATGACAAAGTGGAGCTCAAGATTCATGAGCAAGTCACTGTGCCATTCAGTGTGGGCAAGTACCAAGACCAGGTGGTGTGCGACGTGGTGCCCATGCAAGCTGGCCATCTTCTACTAGGAAGACCATGGCAGTTTGACAAAGAGACCAGGCATGATGGCAGAACCAATCTCTACACCTTCGTGCATGACAAGAGAAAGGTCAGCCTAGCTCCTCTTACACCTGCCCAAGTACATGAGCTACAACTCCAAATGAGTAAGGAAAAGAAACTTGTCAAGTCTAACTTTCTTATTCAACCTAGTCATGTCCGGAGAGCTTTAGCCTCGAAGGACTTAATATTACTAATGGTTTTCAAGGAAGTGTTGAGTATAGAACAGGGACAGGTAGAGCTACCTCATGAAGTAGCAACACTCCTCAACAAATTCCAGGATGTATTTCCAGAGGAGATACCAGCAGGCTTGCCTCCTTTACGTGGCATAGAACACCAGATTGATCTAGTGCCCGGGGCAGCCCTGCCCAACCGGCCAGCCTACCGGATGAGTCCAGAGGAGTCCAAAGAGCTTGAGAAGCAAGTCAAGGAGCTCCTGGAGAAAGGATATGTTCGAGAGAGCCTCAGTCCATGTGCTGTACCAGTGCTACTAGTGCCCAAGAAGGATGGGACTTGGCGCATGTGTGTGGACTGCCGAGCCATCAACAACATCACAGTCAAGTATAGGCATCCAATACCACGACTGGATGACATGCTAGATGAGCTGAGTGGAGCCACGATCTTCTCCAAGATAGACCTCAAAGTGGATACCACCAGGTAAGAATGAAGGAAGGTGATGAGTGGAAAACCGCTTTCAAGACAAAGCAAGGACTCTATGAGTGGACAGTCATGCCATTTGGCTTGACTAATGCCCCAAGCACGTTCATGCGCCTTATGAACCAAGTTCTTAGGGCGTACATCAGTAAGTTGTGGTAGTTTATTTTGATGACATACTTGTTTATAGTAAGTGCCTACGGAACACCTCACACATCTTGAGATGGTCCTTAAAACCCTTCGACAAGAAGAGCTTTATGCCAATCTCAAGAAGTGCACCTTTTGTACTGATAAGCTTGTCTTTTTAGGTTTTGTTGTGAGTTCACAGGGCCTACAGGTTGATGAGAGAAGATTCGAGCCATACAAGAATGGCCAACACCAGGAAACATCAGCCAAGTAAGGAGCTTCCACGGACTGGCCAGCTTCTATAGGAGATTCGTGCCCAACTTCAGCAGTATTGCCTCACCACTGACGGCAGTAGTGAAGAAGAACGTGGGATTCAGCTGGGGAGAAGCTCAGGAAAAGGCATTCCAGGCCTTGAAGGACAGCCTTACACATGCACCAGTGCTAGTCCTTCCTGACTTCAACAAGACGTTTGAAGTGGAGTGTGATGCCTCTGGAATAGGCATAGGGGCAGTGCTAACCCAAGGAGGGAGACCAGTGGCATACTTCAGTGAGAAGCTAGGTGGTGCCTCACTGAACTACCCCACTTATGACAAGGAGCTCTATGCCCTTGTCCGAGCATTGGAGACTTGGCAGCATTACTTGCTGTCCAAGGAGTTTTTGATCCACACTGATCACGAGACTCTCAAACACATCAGAGGGCAAACCAATCTCAAGAGGAGACATGCCAGGTGGATGGAGTTCATAGAGACCTTCCTGTACATCATCAAGTACAAGAAGGGCAAAGATAATGTGGTAGCCGATGCACTATCAAGGAGGTTTGCCTTGATATCAACCATGGAGCAAAGGTCCTAGGATTCGAGCACATCAAGGATCTATACAAGGATGATCCTGACCTTGCTGAGAGCTACAAGGAGTGTAGCACAGGGAGTCATGGCAAATCCTACATCCATGAGGATTCTTGTTCCGAGAAAGAAGGCTGTGCATACCACAAGGATCACTAAGGAAGCTTATCATCCGAGAAGCTCATGGAGGAGGACTCATGGGCCACTTTGGTGTCGACAAGACTCTAGCAGTGGTCAAGGAGCACTTCTACTGGCCACACATCAAGAGGACAGTAGAAGCACATTGTGCAAGATGCATTACTTGCAAGAAGGCAAAGTCCGAGTGCAACCTCACGGGTTGTATCTCCCACTGCCCATACCAACACATCCATGGGTGGACATCTCGATGGATTTTGTTCTAGGTCTGCCCAAGATCAACCACAAAGATGCAATCTTTGTAGTGGTGGACAGATTCTCCAAGATGGCACACTTCATCCCATGTGCCAATGTCAATGATGCCACGCAAACAGCTGAGCTGTTCTTCAGGGAGATAGTACGGCTTCATGGAGTGCCAAGGACCATCGTATCAGATAGGGACACCAAGTTCCTCAGCCAATTCTGGAGGACCCTTTGGAGAAAGCTAGGCACGAAGCTACTCTTCTCAACCACTTGCCATCCTCAAACCGATGGCCAAACTGAAGTTGTCAATAGGACACTATCAACCCTTCTCAGAACTACACTAGGGAAGAACCTAAAGACTTGGGTGGAGTGCCTGCCATTCATTGAGTTAGCCTACAACCGAGCCGTGCACTCAGCAACCAAGAAGACACCATTTGAAGTGGTATACGGCTTCAACCCTCTCACCCCATTGGAGCAAACACCACTGCCACCAGCTGAGATGACCAACCTCAACGGAGCATCCAAAGCAGAGTTCATAAGGAGGTTACACCAGAAGGTAGCAGAAAACTTGGAGAAGAGGACCGGACAGTACGTGACTCATGCCAACAAAGGAAGAAAGGAGGTGATCTTTCAACCAGGCGATTGGGTGTGGCTACACCTACGGCAGGAGAGGTTCCCAAACCTAAGGAGTTCCAAGCTAGCACCAAGAGGAGATGGACCATTCAGAGTGCTCGAGAGGATCAACAACAACGCCTACCGGATCGAGCTTCCAGGTGAGTTTAATGTGTCCAATACGTTCAATGTTACTGACTTGGCCCCTTTCCATGCAGATGATCCAGTTTTGAGGACAAAACCTACTGAAGAGGGAGGGAATGATGAGGACATCAGGTCGTACATCCAGCCAGGAGACCAGACTGGCCGACCAGGAAGCTTGCCCGAGACAGCAGGACCATCTGGCGCGCCCGCGGACCAGACAGTACCGCCGGACCCTCGACCTATAGGACCAGACCGGTCAACATCGCCGGCGGAGAGGCCCAAGCTTCCGGCACACTTGGTGGGGACGTGAATGACACCGCCGGTCCCTCTGATGACACCGCCGACTCCGGGATCAACTTGGCCGGTCCTGAAGTCATTCCGGCCAGTACTGCGCACAATCCAGCCGGTACAGCCGATCCAGCCGAGTACACGCGCACTTCCACTTCTACACAAGAGGACTCGGACCAAATGAGCTACCAGCTCCAGGACATGCACTTAGAGGAAGTCTCAACACCAGTGGTACCTCCAGGAGCAATGACAAGAAGCAGATCAAGAGCACTCTTCCACAAATTCAGCTTATGGGTCGACAAGCTTCTAGAGGAAGAGCAGCTAAGGACAATGGGCCAGAAGAGCAAATTAGAGTCCAAAGGCTTCTCAACAACACAAGGAACATCAGAGACTTGGGCTTTAGTGGCAAGAGAGGTCAGGGCCCAAAGATATTTAACCCTACTCCAAGTCGAAGACTAGGAGCAAGGCGCGTGCATGCCACAAGGACGGCCACCTTCCATTTCTTGGCCGTGAGGTGAGTTAAGGTAAGTTTACATTCGAATATATGCCTCTTTCTGTTTTGCAGGGTAGGATCTAGTTGCTTTACATTTTTGAGTCAAGAACATTTTAGGAATAGGTCCTTTTTCGGTTATACACTTTTGTATCTTTTCCTTTTGTGCACTTTTGTAAACTTTCCTTTTTCTTATTTGAGTCGACCCTAGAAGGTCAAGCTGTCGAGCATATTAATAAGGCTCCTTCCAGCATTGTAGTTCGACAACCTTTTTGATTATTAATAAAGTAGAACTTTTTCCCTACAAGTTTTCTCTCTAAGAATCTTGTGCGCTTAGAACCTAGTTGAGACCAGCCCTCCTAGCTCTAAGTTTGTGATTTATCACGAGGTTCATCACCCCTCGTGTGGTTCACTTCACCCTTCCATCGTTTACCAACCAGAAAACCCCTATCCAGAAGCCTAAGGTTGAGTTTCTCACCTAATCTTCTACAAACAGCCCACGCGCATACATCCTTGAATCAAGGCTTGTATCATCCACCCATGGATGTGTGGGTATGGGCAGTGGGAGATACAACCCGTGAGGTTGCACTCGGGACTTTGCCTTCTTGCAAGTGATGCATCTTGCACAATGAGCTTCTACTGTCCTCTAGATGTGTGGCCAGTAGAAGTGCTCCTTGACCACTGCCAGAGTCTTGTCGACACCAAAGTGGCCCATGAGTCCTCCTCCATGAGCTTCTCGGATGATAAGCTCCCTTAATGATCCTTGTGGTATGCACAGCCTTCTTTCTCGGAACAAGAATCCCTCATGGATGTAGAATTTGCCATGACT
>CM032162.1:39273840-39312014 GCA_018901935.1 Pugionium cornutum | reverse complement strand
GTGAACTTACAACAAAACCTAAAAAGACAAGTTTATCAGTAAAAAAGATGCACTTCTTGAGATTGGCATAAAGCTCTTCTTGTCGAAGGGTTTTAAGTACCATCTCAATATGTGTGAGGTGTTCCCGTAGGCACTTACTATAAACTAGTATGTCATCAAAGTAAACCACTACAAACTTACTGATGTACGCCCTAAGAACTTGGTTCATAAGGCGCATGAAGGTGCTTGGGGCATTAGTCAAGCCAATGGCATGACTGTCCACTCGTAGAGCCCTTGCTTTGTCTTGAAAGCGGTCTTCCACTCATCACTTTCATTCATTCTGACATGCTGGTATCCACTCTTGAGGTTTATCTTGGAGAAGACCGTGGCTCCACTCAGTTCATCTAGCATGTCATCCAGCGTGGTATTGGATGCTAGTACTTGACTGTGATGTTGTTGATTGGTCGGCAGTCCACACACATGCGCCTAGTCTCATCCTTCTTGGGAACTAGTATCACTAGTATGGCACATGGACTGAGGCTCTCTCGAACATAGCCTTTCTCCAGGAGCTCCTTGACTTGCTTCTCAAGCTCCTTGACTCATCTGGACTCATCCGGTAGGCTGGCCGGTTGGGCAGGGCTGCTCCCGGCACTAGATCAATCTGGTGTTCTATGCCACGTAAAGGAGGCAAGCCTGCTCGTATCTCCTCTGGAAATACATCCTGGAATTTGTTGAGGAGAGTTGCTACTTCAGGAGGTAGCTCTACCTGTTCTTTTTCTATATTCAACACTTCTTTGAAAACCATTAGTAACATTAAATCCTTCGAGGCTAAAGCTCTCCGGACATGGCTTGGTTGAATAAGAAAATTAGATTTAATGAGTTCTTTTCCTTACTCATTTGGAGTTGTAGCTCATGTACCTGGGCAGGTGTAAGAGGAGCTAGGCTGACCTTTCTCTTGTCATGCACGAAGTGTAGAGATTGGTTCGGCCATCATGCCTGGTCTCTTTGTCAAACTGCCATGGTCTTCCTAGCAGAAGATGGCCAGCTTGCATGGGCACCACGCACCCGACTTGGTCTTGGTACTTGCCCACACTGAATGGCACAGTGACTTGCTCATGGATCTTGAGCTCCACTTTGTCATCGAGCCATCTCAGTCTATATGGTCGAGGATGCCTTGTCTTCTAGACCTAGCTTATCAACCATATATGCACTAGCAACGTTAGTGCAAGAACCACCATCTATGATGAGGTTACATACCTTGCCCTTGATGGTGCAACGGCTGTGGAAGATGTTCTCCCTTTGGATGGTCTCTCAAGGATCCACCATTGCACTGAGGATACGTCTAGTGACCAGCACTTCCCCCACATCAGGGTACTCAATGTCACCATATTCTCCTTCTGGCTCATAGTCCTCTTCATCTTGGGACTCATATTCTCCTGCCTCCGTAATCAGCATGACTCCGTTGTTTGGGCACTCCCTTGAGATGTGTCCACGTCCCCTGCACTTGAAACAAGTTATGTCACGTGATCTTTGAGGGTTAGAAGACTTACCAGGCTCTCTGGTCACGGGTGGGTTCAGGAGGCTTGCTCTTGAACCTTGACTCGATCTCTACGCTTTTGCCTTTGTCCACAGTCTTAGGCATGTTGCTTGGTGTCCAAGGTGTCTTAGGCTTGCTGCGGATGTCTTGGCTCTTACGTTTGATGTGCTGCTCAGCTTGGACAGATAGGTGGAACAAGTCTTTGAAGTCATTGTAGATTTGCCTTTCCACCTTGCGGCTGATCCTTTCTTGGAGTCCATCCAAGAATTGTGCCATCAATGCTTCTTCATCATCATTGAGCTCCAATCTGTTCCTTAGCTTCTCGAACTCTTCATAGTACTCCTCTACTGATCTGGTACCCTGCTTAAGAGTACGAAACGACGTTGCAAGTCCGTATGAAAGTAAGGTGGAACAGACCTTTGTCGCATGACATCCTTCATGTCGACCCATGAGTCTATTGTCCTCATTCTTTTCCTCCTTCTGTCAGATACCTCACGATCCCACCAGATGAGGGCATTGTCCGTGAGTTGTGCTACTGCCATTGAGACTCTCCTAGGTCCTGGTTGGTTGTAGTGATCAAAGATATGATCCATTCTTCTCCCAATCTAGGTAAGCCTCGGGGTCTACTTTTCCTGCAAAACTTGGAGGAGTTAGCTTAACATCAGGATGAGTTACCCGGTTTGTGTTCATCTCCATCCTCATGATGTCTAGGAGGCATTCTTGGTCTCTGGTGAAGACCATATGGCTCAAAGCCATCATCTTCTGCCTCTGGTTGCCGTGGAGGTCCTCTCGGCCTATAGTTATGAGGTTGTGTGTGTCCTCATCTCCATCTGGCTGGGGTTCCTGTTCGTGCTGTCCTAAGGTACTCAGGACCCTCAGGACGGTCTTGCTCAGCTCTCACGTGCCTTATGGCCTGAATCTCACAGGTCTCCACACGCCAACCTCTCGCCTATGGATGCGAGTTGTTTTGGAGGGTGGTGAACATGGCCATCATGGCTTTGTTGCTTCTCTATTTTCTTTCCCATTGTGTGCTACAAAGAAAGAAGACAAGTTATGCTCCTAAATTGTTAGGAGGGTTTTCTTTTTTATAAGAGATTCGAAAAAATGCAAAAAGGAAAATTCTAAGGAATGGAAAATTCGAATATAAGGATATTTGAATAAAAGGAAATTTTCTTGACAACTATTGCTAGCTGTCCAATTCGAAATCTTTTAGTATTTTTCCTATTTTTTTTTTCTTTTTTTTCTTTTCTTTTAATTTAACTTAAAATAATGGAAATATGAATTAAACAAAAAGGAAAACGTGAATGGCAATGCAAAAGTGAATCTAAACCCTAGTGATACACGTAGAAGGCTAGATGCACTCGGTTTGGAGTTTGGGGTTATTTTTTTGATTTTTTTCTTGAATGCGACTTAAACTAATGCAAGAACTAAAACAAGACAAGCAAAGGATAGAAACAACCTGGTTTAGGAGCTTTAAGCTCTGATAAAAAAATGATACAAGCCTGATTCAAGGCTTATGCTGGGGCTGTTTGGAGAAGTTTAGGTGAGAAACTCGACCTTAGGCTTCTGGATAGGGGTTTTGGGTTGGTATTCGATGGAAGGGTGAAGTGAACCACACGAGGGGTGATGAACCTCGTGATAAATCACAAACTTAGAGCTAGGAGGGCTGGTCTCAACTAGGTTCTAAGCGCACAAGCTTTTCTTGAGAGAAAACTTGTAGAGAAAAGTTCTACTTTATTAATATCAAAAGGTTGTCGAACTACAATGCTGGAAGGAGCGTTATTAATATGCTCGACAGCTTGACCTTCTAGGGTCGACTCAAACAAAGAAAAGGAAAGTTTACAAAAGTGCACAAAAGGAAAAGATACAAAAGTGTATAACTGAAAAAGGACCTATTCCTAAAATGTTCTTGACTCAAAAATGTAAAGCATCTAGATCCTACCCTGCAAAACAGAAAGAGGCATATATTCGAATTGAAACTTACCTTATCTTACCTCATGGCCAAGAAATGGAAGGTGGCCGTCCTTGTGGCATGCACGCGCCTTGCTCCCAGTCTTCGACTTGGAGTAGGGTTAAGAATCTTTGGACCCTGACCTCTCTTGCCACTAAAGCCCAAGTCTCTGATGTCCTTGTGTTGTTGAGAAGCCATTGGACTCTACTTTGCACTTCTGGCCCATTGTCCTTAGTCGATCTTCCTCTAGGAGCTTGTCAACCCATAAGCTAAATTTGTGGAAGAGTGCCCTTGATCTGCTTCTTGTCATTGCTCCTTGAGGTACCACTGGTGTAGAGACTTCCTCTAGGTGCATGTCCTGGAGCTGGTAGCTCATCTGGTCCGAGTCTTCTTGTGTGGAAGTGAAAATGCGCGTTTACTCGGCTAGATCGGCTGTACCGGCTGGATTGTGCGAGGTACTGGCCGGAATGCCTTCAGGACCGCCAAGTTGATCCCGGAGTCGGTGGCATCACCAAGGGGACCGGCGGTGTCATCCACGTCGCCACCAAGTTTGCCGGAAGCTTGGGCCTCTCCGCCGGCAATGCTGACCGATCTGGTCCTATTGGTCGAGGGTCCGGCGGTACTGCTTTGTCCGGCAGACGTGCCAAATGGCCCGGCTGTCTCGGGCAAGCTTCCTGGTCAGCCAGTCTGATCTCCTGGCTGAATGTATGACCTGATGTCCTCATCAATTACTAATGGTTTTCAAAGAAGTGTTGAATGTAGAAAAAGAACAGGTAGAGCTACTGAAGTGGCAACTCTCCTCAACAAGTTCCAGAATGTGTTCCCGGAAGAGATACCAGCAGGCTTACCTCCCCTACGAGGCATAGAGCACCAGATCGACCTCGTGCCCAGAGCAGCCCTGCCCAACCGCCAGCCTACCGGATGAGCCCAGAGGAGTCTAAGGAGCTTGAGAAGCAAGTCAAGGAGCTCCTGGAGAAAGGTTATGTTTGAGAGAGCCTCAGTCAATGTGTCGTACCAGTGCTACTAGTGCCCAAGAAGGATGGGACTTGGCGAATGTGTGTGGACTGCCGAGCAATCAACAACATCACAGTCAAGTACCGGCATCCGATACCACGGCTGGATGACATGCTAGATGAGCTGAGTGGAGCCACGGTCTTCTCCAAGATAGACCTCTAGAGTGGATGCCACCAGGTCAGGATGAAGTAATGTGATGAATGGAAGACTGCTTTCAAGACAAAGCAAGGGCTCACGAGTGGACAGTCATGCCATTCGGCTTGACTAATGTCCCAAGCACCTTCATGCGCCTTATGAACCAAGTTCTTAGGTCGTACATCAGTAAGTTTGTAGTGGTTTACTTTGATGATATATTAGTTTATAGTAAGTGCCTACGGGAACACCTTACACATCTTGAGATGGTACTTAAAACCCTTCGACAAGAAGAGCTTTATGCCAATCTCAAGAAGTGCATCTTTGTACTGATAAACTTGTCTTTTAGGTATTGTAAGTTCACAGGGTATACAGGTTGATGAAGAGAAGATTCGAGCCATACAAGAATGGCCAACAGCAAACATCAGCCAAGTGAGGAGCTTCATGGACTGGCCAGCTTCTAGGAGATTGCCCAACTTCAGCAGTATTGCCTCACCATTGACGGCAGTAGTGAAGAAGATGGGATTCAGCTGGGGAGAAGCTCAGGAGAAGGCATTCCAGGCCTTGAAGGACAGCCTTACACATGCACCAGTGCTAGTCCTGCCCGACTTCAACAAGACGTTTGAAGTGGAGTGTGATGCCTGAATAGGCATAGGAGCAGTGCTAACCCAAGGAGGGAGACCAGTGGCATACTTCAGTGAGAAGCTAGGTGGTGCCTCACTGAACTACCCCACTTATGACAAGGAGCTCTATGCCCTTGTCCGAGCATTGGAGACTTGGCAGCATTCCTTGCTGTCCAAGGAGTGTGTGATCCACACTGATCACGAGACTCTCAAACACCTCAGAGGGCAAACCAATCTCAAGAGGAGACATGCCAGGTGGATGGAGTTCATAGAAACCTTCCCGTACATCATCAAGTACAAGAAGGGCAAAGATAATGTGGTAGCCGATGCACTATCGAGGAGGTTTGCCTTGATATCAACCATGGAGGCATAGGTCCTAGGGTTCGAGCACATCAAGGACCCATACAAGGATGATCCTGACTTTGCTGAGAGCTACAAGGAGTGTAGCACAGGGAGTCATGGCAAATTCTACATTCATGAGGGATTCTTGTTCCGAGAAAGAAGGCTGTGCATACCACAGGGATCACTAAGGGAGCTTATCATCCGAGAAGCTCATGGAGGAGGACTCATGGGCCACTTTGGTGTCGACAAGACTCTAGCAGTGGTCAAGGAGCACTTCTACTGGCCACACATCAAGAGGATAGTAGAAGCTCATTGTGCAAGGTGCATCACTTGCAAGAAGGCAAAGTCCCGAGTGCAACCTCACGGGTTGTATCTCCCACTGCCCATACCCACACATCCATGGGTGGACATCTCGATGGACTTTGTTCTAGGTCTGCCAAGATCAACCACAAAGATGCAATCTTTGTAGTGGTGGACAGATTCTCCAAGATGGCACACTTCATTCCATGTGCCAATGTCAATGATGCCTTACAAACAGCTGAGCTGTTCTTCAGGGAGATAGTACGGCTTCATGGAGTGCCAAGGACCATCGTATCAGACAGGGACACCAAGTTCCTCAGCCATTTCTGGAGGACCCTTTGGAGAAAGCTAGGCAAAGCTACTCTTCTACCACCTGCCATCCTCAAACCGATGGCCAAACAAAGTTGTCAACAGGACACTATCAACTCTCTCAGGACTACACTAGGGAAGAACCAAGACTTGGGTGGAGTGCCTGCCATTCATAGAGTTCGCTTACAACCGAGCCGTGCACTCAACAACCAAGAAGACACCATTTGAAGTAGTATACAGCTTCAACCGTCTCACCCCATGGAGCAAACGCCACTGCCACCAGCAGAAATGACCAACCTCAGCGGAGCATCCAAGGCAGAGTTCATAAGGAAGTTACACCAGAAGGTAGCAGAGAACTTGGAGAAGAGGACCGGGCAGTACGTGACTCATGCTAACAAGGGAAGAAAGGAGGTGATCTTTCAACCAGGCGATTGGTGTGGCTACACCTACGGCAGGAGAGGTTCCCCAACCTAAGGAGTTCCAAGCTAGCACCAAGAGGAGATGAACCATTCAGAGTGCTGGAGAGGATCAACAACAACGCCTACCGGATCGAGCTCCCAGGTGAGTTTAATGTGTCCAACACGTTCAACGTAACTGACTTAGCCCCTTTCCATGCAGATGAACCAGTTTTGAGGTCAAAACCTACTGAAGAGGGAGGGGATGATGGGGACATCAGGTCGTATTCCAGCCAGGAGACCAGACTGGCCGACCAGGAAGCTTGCCCGAGACAGCCGGGCCATTTCCTCTGACCAAGCGGTACCGCCGGATCCTCGACCAACAGGACCGGACCGATCAGCATTGCCGACGGAGAGGCCCAAACCTCCGGCACAACTAGTGGCGATGTGGATGACACCGCCGGTCCCATTGGTGACGCCGCCGACTCCTGGATCAACTTGGCCGGTCAAGAAGGCATTCCGGCCCAGCACTTCGCACAGTCCAGCCGGTACAGCCGATCCAGCCGAGTACACGGGCATTTCAGCATCTACACAAGGAGACTCGGACCAGATAAGCTACCAGCTTCAGGACATGCATCTAGAGGAAGTCTCTACACCAGTAGTGCCACCAGGAGCAATGACAAGGAGCAGATCAGCACTCTTCCACAAGTTCAGCATATGGGTCGACAAGCTCCTAGAGGAAGATCGACTAAGGACAATGGGCCAGAAGTGCAAAGGAAGAGTCCAAAGGCTTCTCAACAATGCAAGGGACTTAAGGGACTTGGGCTTTAGTGGCAAGAGAGGTCAGGGCCCAAAGATTCCTAACCCTACTCCAAGTCAAAGACTAGGAGCAAGGCGCGTGCATGCCAGAAGGACGGCCACCTTCCATTTCTTGGTCGTGAGGTAAGAAAGGTAAGTTTTCAATTCGAATATATGCCTCTCTCTGTTTTGCAGGGTAGGATCTAGGTTGTTTACATTTTTGAGTCAAGAACATTTTAGGAATAGGTCCTTTTGGTTTACACTTTTGTATCTTTTCCTTTGTGCACTTTTGTAAACTTTCCTTTTTTTATTTGAGTCGATAGAAGGTCAAGCTGTCGAGCATATTAATAAGGCTCCTTCCAGCATTGTAGTTCGACAACCTTTTGATTATTAATAAAGAACTTTTTTGTTTTCTCTAAGAACTCTTCTTAGAACCTAGTTGAGACCAGCCCTCCTAGCTCTAAGTTTGTGATTTATCACGAGGTTCATCACCCCTCGTGTGGTTCACTTCACCCCACCATCCAATACCAACAGAAAAATCCAGAAGCCTAAGGTTGAGTTTCTCACCTAATCTTCTCCAACAGCAATACATCCTTGAATCAAGGCTTGTATCATTTTGGTATCAGAGCTTAAAGCTCCTAAACCAGGTTGTTTCTATCCTTTTGCTTGTCTTATTTAGTTCTTGCATTAGTTTAAGTTTAATTCAAAAAAAAAAATAACACAAACTCCAAACCGAGTGCATCTAGCCTCCTACATGTATCACTAGGGTTTAGATTCACTTTTGCATTGTCTTGCACGTTTTCCTTTTTGTTTAAATCATATTTCCTTTATTTTTAAGTTAAATTAAAAAGAAAATAAAAAGAAAATAGAAAGAATACTAAAGGAATTCGAATTGGACAGCTAGCACAAGTTGTCTAGGAAGTTTCCTTTTTTTTCAAATTTCCTTTCCTTAGGATTTTTCCTTTTTGCATTTTTTCGAACCCCTATAAAAAGAAAACCTCCTAATAATTTAGGTGCATCCTAACTTGTCTTATTTCTTTGTAGAACGCCATGGGAGAAGAAAATAGAGAAGCAACCGAAGCCATGATGGCCATGTTCACCACACTCCAAACACAACTCGCATCCATCGAGAGAGGTTGGAGCGTGAGACCAGATTCAGGCCATAAGGCACGTGAGGCTGAGCCAAGATCCTGCTGAGGTCCTGAGCACCTTAGGACCGAACAGGAGGAAAAGATGGAGATGAGGGCCACACCTCATAACTATCACCATAGGCCGAGAGGACCTCCACGGCAACCAAAGCAGAGATGGCTTTGAGCCATATGGTCTTCACCAGAGACCAAGAATGCCTCCTAGACATCATGAGGATGGAGATGAACACACCTATAACCGGGTAATTCACCCTGATGTTAAACTAACTCCTCCAACTTTTGCAGGAAAGGTAGACCCCGAGGCTTACCTAGATTGGGAGAAGGGAATGGATCATATCTTTGATCACTACAACCAACCAGGACCTAGGAGAGTCTCAATGGCAGTAGCCCAACTCACGGACAATGCCCTCATCTGGTGGGATCGTGAGGTATCTGACAGAAGGAGGAAGAGAATGAGGCCCTTAGACTCATGGGTTTACATGAAAGACCTCATGCGACAAAGGTTTGTTCCACCTTATTTTCATAGAGACTTGCAACGTCGTTTTCGAACTCTTAAGCAGGGTACCAGATCAGTAGAGGAGTACTATGAAGAGTTCGAGAAGCTAAGGAACAGATTGGAGCTCAATGATGATGAAGAAGCATTGATGGCACAATTCTTGGATGGACTTCAAGAAAGGATCATCCGCAAGGTGGAAAGGCAAATCTACAATGACTTCAAGGACTTGTTCCACCTATCTGTCCAGGCTGAACAGCACATCAAACGTAAGAACCAAGACATCCGCAGCAAGCCTAAGACACCTTGGGCACCAAGCAACATGCCTACCAAGCCGTGGACAAAGGCAAAAGCATAGAGATAGTCACGGTTCAAGAGCAAGCCTCCTGAACCCACCCGTGACCAGAGAGAGCCTGGTAAGTCTTCTAACCCTCAAAGATCACGTGACATAACTTGTTTCAAGTGTGCAGGGGACGTGGACACATCTCAAGGAGTGCCCAAACAACGAGTCATGCTGATTACGGAGGCAGGAGAATATGAGTCCCAAGATGAAGAGGACTATGAACCAGAAGAAGAATATGGTGACATTGAGTACCCTGATGTGGGGGAAGTGCTGGTCACTAGACGCATCCTCAGTGCAATGGTGGATCCTTCAGAGACCATCAAAAGGGAGAACATCTTCCACAGCCGTTGCACCATCAAGGGCAAGGTATGTAACCTCATCATAGATGGTGGTTCTTGCACTAACGTTGCTAGTGCATATATGGTTGATAAGCTAGGTTTAGAGAAGACAAGGCATCCTCGACCATATAGACTGAGATGGCTAGATGACAAAGTGGAGCTCAAGATCCATGAGCAAGTCACTGTGCCATTCAGTGTGGGCAAGTACCAAGACCAAGTCGTGTGCGACGTGGTACCCATGCAAGCTGGCCATCTTCTACTAGGAAGACCATGGCAGTTTGACAAAGAGACCAGGCATGATGGCAGAACCAATCTCTACACCTTGTGCATGACAAGAGAAAGGTCAGCCTAGCTCCTCCTCACACCTGCCCAGGTACACGAGCTACAACTCCAAATGAGTAAGGAAAAGAAACTCATTAAATCTAATTTTCTTATTCAACCTAGTCATGTCCGGAGAGCTTTAGCCTCAAAGGACTTAATGTTACTAATGGTTTTCAAAGAAGTTTTGAGTATAGAACAGGGACAGGTAGAGCTACCTCCTGAAATAGCAGCTCTCCTCAACAAGTTCCAGAATGTGTTCCCGGAAGAGATACCAGCAGGCTTACCTCCCCTACGAGGCATAGAGCACCAGATCGACCTCGTGCCCAGAGCAGCCCTGCCCAACCGCCAGCCTACCGGATGAGCCCAGAGGAGTCTAAGGAGCTTGAGAAGCAAGTCAAGGAGCTCCTGGAGAAAGGTTATGTTTGAGAGAGCCTCAGTCAATGTGTCGTACCAGTGCTACTAGTGCCCAAGAAGGATGGGACTTGGCGA
Source organism: Pugionium cornutum (assembly GCA_018901935.1). Taxonomy (NCBI): domain Eukaryota; kingdom Viridiplantae; phylum Streptophyta; class Magnoliopsida; order Brassicales; family Brassicaceae; genus Pugionium; species Pugionium cornutum. Next base: position 39,301,502 of record CM032162.1, on the reverse strand, counting down.
ATGCGCATGGACTGCCGAGCAATCAACAACATCACAGTCAAGTACCGGCATCCGATACCATGGCTGGATGACATGCTAGATGAGCTGAGTGGAGCCACGGTCTTCTCCAAGATAGACCCCAAGAGTGGATACCACCAGGTCAGGATGAAGGAAGGTGATGAGTGGAAGACTGCTTTCAAGACAAAGCAAGGGCTCTACGAGTGGACAGTCATGCCATTCGGCTTGACTAATGCCCCAAGCACCTTCATGCCTTATGAACCAAGTTCTTAGGGCGTACATCAGTAAGTTTGTAGTTGTTTACTTTGATGACATACTTGTTTATAGTAAATGCCTCGGAACACCTCACACATCTTGAGATGGTACTTAAAACCCTTCGACAAGAAGAGCTTTATGCCAATCTCAAGAAGTGCACCTTTTATACTGATAAAGCTTGTCTTTTAGGTTTGTTGTAAGTTCACAGGGCCTACAGGTTGATGAGGAGAAGATTCGAGCCATACAAGAATGGCCAACACCAGGAAACATCAGCCAAGTAAGGAGCTTCCACGGACTGGCCAGCTTCTATAGGAGATTCGTGCCCAACTTCAGCAGTATTGCCTCACCATTGATGGCAGTAGTGAAGAAGAACGTGGGATTCAGCTGGGGAGAAGCTCAGAAGGCATTCCAGGCCTTGAAGGACAGCCTTACACACGCACCAGTGCTAGTCCTTCCCGACTTCAACAACACGTTTGAAGTGGAGTGTGATGCCTCTGGAATAGGCATAGGAGCAGTGCTAACCCAAGGAGGGAGACCAGTGGCATACTTCAGTGAGAAGCTAGGTGGTGCCTCACTGAACTAACCCACTTATGATAAGGAGCTTTATGCCCTTGTCCGAGCATTGGAGACTTGGCAGCATTACTTGCTGTCCAAGGAGATTGTGATCCACACTGATCTCGAGACTCTCAAACACCTCAGAGGGCAAACCAATCTCAAGAGGAGACATGCCAGGTGGATAGAGTTCATAGAGACCTTCCCATACATCATCAAGTACAAGAAGGGCAAAGACAATGTAATGTGGTAGCCGATGCACTATCAAGGAGGTTTGCCTTGATATCAACCATGGAGCAAAGGTCCTAGGATTCGAGCACATCAAGGACCTATACAAGGATGATCCTGACCTTGCTGAGAGCTACAAGGAGTGTAGCACAGGGAGTCATGGCAAATTCTACATCCATGAGGGATTCTTGTTCCGAGAAAGAAGGTTGTGCATACCACAGGGATCACTAAGGGATCTTATCATCCGAGAAGCTCACGGAGGAGGACTCATGGGCCACTTTGGTGTCGACAAGACTCTAGCAGTGGTCAAGGAGCACTTCTACTGGCCACACATCAAGAGGACAGTAGAAGCACATTGTGCAAGATGCATTACTTGCAAGAAGGCAAAGTCCCGAGTGCAACCTCACGGGTTGTATCTCCCACTGCCCATACCAACACATCCATGGGTGGACATCTCGATGGATTTTGTTCTAGGTCTGCCCAAGATCAACCACAAAGATGCAATCTTTGTAGTGGTGGACAGATTCTCCAAGATGGCACATTTCATCCCATGTGCCAATGTCAATGATGCCAAACAGCTGAGCTGTTCTTCAGGAGATAATGCGGCTTCATGGAGTGCCAAGGACCATCGTATCAGATAGGGACACCAAGTTCCTCAGCCATTTCTGGAGGACCCTTTGGAGAAAGCTAGGCACGAAGCTACTCTTCTCAACCACTTGCCATCCTCAAACCGATGGCCAAACTGAAGTTGTCAACAGGACCCTATCAACTCTTCTCAGAACAACACTAGGGAAGAACCTAAAGACTTGGGTGGAGTGCCTGCCATTCATTGAGTTCGCCTACAACCGAGCCGTGCACTCAGCAACCAAGAAGACCCCATTTGAAGTGGTATGGTTTCAACCTCTCACCCCATTGGAGCAAACACCACTGCCACCAGCTGAGATGACCAACCTCACAGCATCCAAAGCAGAGTTCATAAGGAGGTTACACCAGAAGGTAGCAGAAAACTTGGAGAAGAGGACCGGACAGTACGTGACTCATGCCAACAAGGGAAGAAAGGAGGTGATCTTTCAACCAGGCGATTGGGTGTGGCTACACCTACGGCAGGAGAGGTTCCCAAACCTAAGGAGTTCCAAGCTAGCACCAAGAGGAGATGGACCATTCAGAGTGCTCGAGAGGATCAACAACAACGCCTACGGGATCGAGCTACCAGGTGAGTTTAATGTGTCCAATACGTTTAATGTTACTGACTTGGCCCCTTTCCATGCAGATGAACCAGTTTTGAGGACAAAACCTACTGAAGAGGGAGGGAATGATGAGGACATCAGGTCGTACATCCAGCCAGGAGACCAGACTGGCCGACCAGGAAGCTTGCCCGAGACAGCAGGACCATCTGGCGCGCCTGCCGGACCAGACAGTACCGCCGGACCCTCGACCTATAGGACCAGACCGGTCAACATCGCCGGCGGAGAGGCCCAAGCTTCCGGCACACTTGGTGGGGACGTGAATGACACCGCCGGTCCTCCTGATGACACCGCCGACTCCGGGATCAACTTGGCTGGTCCTGAAGTCATTCCGGCCAGTACCGCGCACAATCCAGCCGGTACAGCCATCCAGCCGAGTACACGCACACTTCCACTTCTACACAAGAGGACTCGGACCAAATGAGCTACCAGCTCCAGGACATGCACTTAGAGGAAGTATCTACACCAGTGGTACCTCCAGGAGCAATGGTACCTCCAGGAGCAATGACAAGAAGCAGATCAAGAGCACTCTTCCACAAATTCAGCTTATGGGTCGACAAGCTTCTAGAGGAAGAGCAGCTAAGGACAATGGGCCAGAAGAGCTTGGGCTTTAGTGGCAAGAGAGGTCAAGGCCCAAAGATATTTAACCCTACTCCAAGTCGAAGACTAGGAGCAAAGCGTGCGTGCATGCCACAAGGGCGGCCACCTTCCATTTCTTGGCCGTGAGGTGAGTTAAGGTAAGTTTACATTCGAATATATGCCTCTTTCTGTTTTGCAGGGTAGGATCTAGTTGCTTTACATTTTGAGTCAAGAACATTTTAGGAATAGGTCCTTTTTCGGTTATACACTTTTGTATTTTTTCCTTTTGTGCACTTTTGTAAACTTTCCTTTTTTCTTATTTGAGTCGACCCTAGTAGGTCAAGCTGTCGAGCATATTAATAAGGCTCCTTCCAGCATTGTAGTTCGACAACCTTTTTGATTATTAATAAAGTAGAACTTTTTCCCTACAAGTTTTCTCTCTAAGAATCTTGTGCGCTTAGAACCTAGTTGAGACCAGCCCTCCTAGCTCTAAGTTTGTGATTTATCACGAGGTTCATCACCCCTCGTGTGGTTCACTTCACCCTTCCCTCGTTTACCAACCAGAAAACCCCTATCCAGAAGCCTAAGGTTGAGTTTCTCACCTAATCTTCTACAAACAGCCCACGCGCATACATCCTTGAATCAAGGCTTGTATCACTTACCACCATGCATTCGCGGCAGAAACCACCGCATCTGCCATCACCCTCTCAACGACCTCAGTCACCTTCTGGAAGCGCCTCTCAAATCTAACGACCATCCGGTTGCTCGAATTAGCGAGTTGAGAAACAAACAGTTAATAACATGGCAAGTATGGAGACGAGATAACTAAAATCGTTAGAAGTTACAAAGGCATAGCTCACCAATGTGCTTCGCCCAGTCAACATAGGCTTCAGAATCAGTCAATTTATCGACAGGGACGACAGAATGATTGGAGGAAACATGCCGGAACAGGTCGGCGCGAGAAGGGGTCCTTGGTGATCGGCTTCTCCGAAGAATAGCCGTGGGAGAAGTTGTGCTTCTCTCACACCTTATCAACAAGGCGCCGGACTTGGCTCGCAGGCAGCTGTCTGACCCTCGTAGGGAGGTCATCCATCCCTTCAGACAGCCTCTTGTGAGAACTACCAGAAAAAGGGAGTGTGGCCGAACGATATGGCTCAGAGGCATCAAGCGCTTCTTCGACGGGCTCCTCGTCCCAAAACGCCAGAGTGTCAGAGGAAATCAGGTCAGCTGGGACGACCTCAGCCAGCACCTCTTGAATCTCCTCAGGAGCATCGATGATCACAACATTGTCGACCTATGGAGAAGGCGTTGGGGGAATCTCCGCTGATGAACCTCGTCCGCTCCCAGAACCCTGACCTAACGATGACCGGTCTCATCCTCCGACACCCGATGACAACCCCATATGCGTGGTCGATGAGGAAGGAGCAGCCCCCATGATACAAGCCTTGAATCAAGGTCGTAACACGTGTGGGCTGCTTTGAGAAGATTAGGTGAGAAACTCGACCTTAGGCTTCTGGATAGGGGTTTTCTGGTGAGTATTGGATGGAGAGTTGAAGTGAACCACACAAGGGGTGATGAACCTCGTGATAAATCACAACTTATAAGCTAGGACGGCTGGTCTCGACTAGGGTAATAATTGCACAAGTTTTTAGAGAAAACTCGTAGGAAGAAAGTTCTATCTTTATTAATATCAAAAAGTTGTCGAACTACAATGCTGAAGGAGCCTTATTAATATGTTCGGCAGCTTGACCTTCTAGGGTCGACTCAATAAAGAAAAATGGAAAACTTACAAAAGTGCACTAGGAAAAATTACAAAAAGGCAATAACCGAAAAAGGTCTTCTACCTAAATTGTTCTTGACTCAAAAATGTAAAACTTCTAATTCCTACCCTGCAAAACAGAAAAGGCAAGTGTATAATTTGAAAACTTACCATTTTTACCTATCGGCCAAGAAATGAAAGGTGGCTGACCTTGTGGCATGCACACGCCTAGCTCCTAGTCTTCGACTTGGAGTAGGGTTACGAATTGTTGGGCCCTGACCTCTTTTGCCACTAAATCCAAAGTCTCTAGAGTCCTTTGTTATGTTGAGAAGCCTTTGGACTCTTTCCTGTACTCTTGGCCCAATGCTCTTTGTCAATCATCTTCTAGGAGCTTGTCTACCCACAAACTGAACTTGTGGAAGAGTGCCCTTGTTCTGCTCCTTGTCATTGCTCCTGGTGGCACCACTGGTGTAGAGATTTCATCCAAGTTCATGCCTTGAAGCTGGTCGCTTAGCTCATCAGAGTCCCCTTGTGTTGATGTGAAAATGGTGGTGCAATCGGCTTGATTGGCTGGACTGTGCGAGGAGCTGGCCGAGTTGTCATCGGAGCCGGCCAGGTTGATTCCGGAGCCGACGGCGTCACCAATTGGGCCAGCGGTGATGAGGACATCAGGTCGTACATCCAGCCAGGAGACCAGACTGGCCAAACAGGAAGCTTGCCCGAGACAGCCGGACCATCTGGCACGCCTGCCGGCCCAAGCAGTACCGCCGGACCCTCGACCACAAGGACCAGAGCAACCAGCATTGCCGGCGGAGAGGCCCAAGCTTCCGGCACACTTGGTGGCGATGTGGATGACACCACCGGTCCCTCTGGTGATGCTGCCAACTCTGGGATCAACTTGGCCAGTCCTGAAGGCATTCCGGCCAGTACCTCGCACAATCTAGCCGGTACAGGCGATCCAGCCGAGTACATGCGCATTTCCACTTCTACAAAAGAAGACTCGGACCAAATGAGCTACCAGATCCAGGACATGCACCTAGAGGAAGTCTCTACACCAGTGGTACCTCAAGGAGCAATGACAAGAAGCAGATCAAGGGCACTCTTCCACAAATTCAGCTTATGGGTCGACAAGCTCCTAAAGGAAGATCAACTAAGGACAATGGGCCAAAAGTGCAAGGAAGAGTCCAATGGCTTCTCAACAACACAAGGGACATCAGAGACTTGGGCTTTAGTGGAAAGAGAGGTCAGGGCCCAAAGATTCTTAACCCTACTCCAAGTCGAAGACTAGGAGCAAGGCGCGTGCATGCCACAAGGACGGCCACCTTCCATTTTTTGGCCATGAGGTAAGTTAAGGTAAGTTTCAATTCGAATATATGCGTCTTTCTGTTTTGCAGGGTAGGATCTAGAATATTTACTTTTATTGAGTCAAAGACAATTTAGGAATAGATCCTTTTTCGATTATACACTTTTGTATCTTTTCCTTTTGTGCACTTTTGTAAGTTTTCCTTTTCTTATTTGAGTCGACCCTAGAAGGTCAAGCTGTCGAGCATATTAATAAGGCTCCTTCCAGCATTGTAGTTCGACAACCTTTTGATATTAATAAAGATAGAACTTTTTCCTCAACAAGTTTTCTCTCAAGAATCTTGTGCGCTTAGAATCTAGTTGAGACCAGCCCTCCTAGCTCTAAGTTTGTGATTTATCACGAGGTTCATCACCTCTCGTGTGGTTCACTTCACCTTTCCATCGAATACCAACCCAAAAACCCCTATCCAAGAAGTCTAAGGTCGAGTTTCTCACCTAAACTTCTCCAAACAGCCCGCTCGCATACATCCTTGAATCAAGACTTGTATCAAGCGGTGTCATCCACATCGCCGCCAGTTGGGCCGGAGGTTTGGTCCTCTCCGCCGGAAATGTTGATCGGTCCGGCCCGGGTGGTCGTAGGTCCGGCGGTACCGCTTGGGCCAGCAGATACGCCAAATGGCCCGGCTGTCTCGGGCAAGCACTCTGGTCGGCCATTCTGGTCTCCTGTCCGGCCAGACGATCTGATGCCCTCATCATCCCCTCCCCCCTTCAGTAGGTTTTGACCTCAAAACTGGCTCATCTGCAAGGAAAGGAGCTAAATCAGTCACATTGAAGGTGTTAGACACATTGCTCACCTGGAAGCTCGATCCGGTAGGTGTTGTTGTTGATCCTCTCCAGTACTCTGAATGGTCCATCTCCTCTTGGGGACAGCTTGGAACTCCTTAGGTTGGGGAACCTCTCTTGCCGTAGGTGGAGCCACATCCAATCGCCTGGTTGGAAAATCATCTCTCTTCTCCCCTTGTTGGCGTGAGTCACGTACTGCCCGGTCCTCTTCTCCAAATTCTCTGCTACCTTCTGGTGTATCTTCTTTATGAACTCTGCTTTAAATGCTCCGTTGAGGTTGGTCATCTCTGTTGGTGGCAGTGGTGTTTGCTCTAAAAGGTGTTTGAGGGTTAAAGCCGTAGACCACTTCAAAAGGGGTCTTCTTTGTGGCTGAATGCATTGCTCGGTTGTACGCGAACTCTATGAATGGCAGGCACCCCACCCATGTCCTGAGGTTCTTCCCTAGTGTAGTCCTGAGAGGAGTCCACAACGTTCGGTTGACTACTTCAGTTTGGCCATCGGTTTGAGGATGGCAGAAGGTAGAGAAGAGCAACTTCGTGCCTAGCTTCCTCCATAGGGTCCTGCAAAAGTGGCTGAGAAATTTGGTGTCTCTGTCTGACACGATGGATCTTGGCACTCCATGAAGCCGTACTATCTCCCTAAAGAACAGCTCGGCTGTTTGCGTGGCATCATTAACGTTGGCACATGGAATGAAATATGCCATCTTGGAGAATCGGTTATGCACTTTTGTAAATTTTCCATTTGTGCACTTTTGTAAACTTTCCTTTTCTTTCTTTGAGTCGACACTAGAAGGTCAAACTGTCGAGCATATTAATAAGGCTCCTTCCAGCATTGTAATTCGACAACATTTTTGATATTAATAAAGTAGAACTTTCTTCCGACAAGTTTTCTCTCTAAGATTCTTGTGCGCTTAGAACCTAGTTGAGACCAGCCCTCCTAGCTCTAAGTTTGTGATTTATCACGAGGTTCATCACCCCTCGTGTGGTTCACTTCACCCCTCCATCGAATACCAATCCAAAAACCCCTATCCAAGAAGTCTAAGGTCGAGTTTCTCACCAAACCTTCTCCAAACAGCCCACGCGCATATAAGCCTTGAATCGAGGCTTGTATCATTTTGGTATCAGAGCTTGAAGCTCCTAAACCAGGTTGTTTCTATCATTAAGTTAGTTTTGTTTTTAGTTCTTGCATTAGTTTAAGTCGCATTCAAGAAAAATAAAAAAATAACATCAAACTCCAAAGCGAGTGCATCTAGCCTTCTACGTGTATCACTAGGGTTTAGATTCACTTTTGCATTACCATTCACGTTTTCCCTTTTGCTTAAATCATATTTCCATTATTTTTAAATTAAATTAAAAATAAAATAAAAAGAAAATAGGAAAAATACCAAAAGAATTCGAATTGGACAGCTAGCACAAGTGGTCAAGAAAGTTTCCGTTTTTCAAACCTTCCATTTTTTTCAAATCTTTCCTTTTCTCAGATTTTCCTTTTTGCATAATTTTCGAATTCTCTATATAAGCATCCTCCTAATCGATTCTAGGAGCAGGATAACTTGTTTTCTTCCTTGTAGTACGCAATGGGAGAAGAAAATAGAGATGCAGCCGAGGCCATGATGGCCATGTTCACCACCCTCCAAACACAACTCGGATCAATAGGCGAGAGGTTGGAGCGGGTGGAGAGACCAATGAGATTCCAGGCCATAAGGCACGTGAGAGCTGAGCAAGACCGTGCTGAGGGTCCTGAGCACCTTAGGACACGGTACGAACAGGAGGAGCCCCAGCCAGATGGAGATGAGGACACAACACCTCATAACTATCACCATAGGCCGAGAGGACCTCCACGGCAACCAAAGGCAGAGGATGATGGCTTCGAGCCATATGGTCTTCACCAGAGACCAAGGATGCCTCCTATACATCATGAGGATGGAGATGAACACACCTACAACCGGGTAACTCATCCTGATGTTAAGCTAACTCCTCCAAGTTTTGCAGGAAAAGTAGACCCCGAGGCTTACCTAGATTGGGAGAGAAGAATGGATCATATCTTCGATCATTACAACCAACCAGGGCCTAGGAGAGTCTCAATGGCAGTAGCACAACTCACGGACAATGCCCTCATCTGGTGGGATCGTGAAGTTTCTGACCGAAGGAGGAATAGATTAAGACCCGTAGACTCATGGGTCGACATGAAAGATATCATGCGACAAAGGTTTGTTCCACCTTACTTTCATAGGGACTTGCAACGTCGTTTTCGTACTCTTAAGCAGGGTACCAGATCAGTAGAGGAGTACTATGAAGAGTTTGAGAAGCTAAGGAACAGGCTGGAGCTCAATGATGATGAAGAAGCATTGATGGCACAATTCTTGGATGGACTGCAAGAGAGGATCAGCCGCAAGGTGGAAAGGCAAATCTACAATGACTTCAAGGATTTGTTCCACCTATCTTTCCAGGCTGAGCAGCACATCAAGCGTAAGAGCCAAGACATCCGCAGCATGCCTAAGACTCCTTGGGCACCAATCAACATTCCTAAGCCCGTAGACAAGGCAAGAGCATAGAGATCGAGTCAAGGTTCAAGAGCAAGCCTCCTGAACCAACCCGTGACCAGAGAGAGCCTAGTAAGTCTTCTAACCCTCAAAGATCACGTGACATCACTTGTTTCAAGTGTAGGGGTCGTGGACACATCTCAAGGGAGTGCCCAAACAACCGGGTCATGCTGATTACGGAGGCTGGAGAGTATGAGTCCCAAGATGAAGAGGACTATGAACCAGAAGAAGAATATGGTGACATTGAGTACCCTGATGTGGGGGAAGTGCTGGTCACTAGGCGCATCCTCAGTGCAATGGTGGATCCTTCAGAGACCATCCAAAGGGAGAACATCTTCCACAGCCGTTGCACCATCAAGGGCAAGGTATGTAACCTCATCATAGATGGTGGTTCTTGCACTAACGTTGCTAGTGCGTATATGGTTGATAAGCTAGGTCTAGAGACAAGGCATCCTCGACCATATAGATTGAGATGGCTCGATGACAAAGTGGAGCTCAAGATCCACGAGCAAGTCACTGTACCATTCAGTGTGGGCAAGTACCAAGACCAAGTCGTGTGCGACGTGGTGCCCATGCAAGCTGGCCATCTTCTGCTAGGAAGGCCATGGCAGTTTGACAAAGAGACCAGGCATGATGGCCAAACCAATCTCTACACCTTCGTGCATGACAAGAGAAAGGTCAGCCTAGCTCCTCTTACACCTGCCCAGGTACACGAGCTACAACTCCAAATGAGTAAGGAAAAGAAACTTATCAAGTCTAATTTTCTTATTCAACCAAGCCATGTCCGGAGAGCTTTAGCCTCGAAGGATTTAATGCTACTAATGGTTTTCAAAGAAGTGTTGAATATAGAAAAAGAACAGGTAGAGCTACCTCCTGAAGTAGCAACTCTCCTCAACAAGTTCCACGATGTATTTCCAGAGAAGATACCAGCAGGCTTGCCTCCTTTACGTGGCATAGAACACCAGATCGATCTAGTGCCCGGAGCAGCCCTGCCCAACCGCCAGCCTACCGGATGAGTCCAGAGGAGTCCAAGGAGCTTGAGAAGCAAGTCAAGGAGCTCCTGGAGAAAGGATATGTTCGAGAGAGCCTCAGTCCATGTGCCGTACCAGTGCTACTAGTGCCCAAGAAGGATGGGACTTGGCGCATGTGCGTGGACTGCCGAGCAATCAACAACATCACAGTCAAGTACCGGCATCCAATACCACTGCTGGATGACATGCTAGATGAGCTGAGTGGAGCCACGGTCTTCTCCAAGATAGACCTCAAGAGTGGATACCACCAGGTCAGGATGAAGGAAGGTGATGAATGGAAGACTGCTTTCAAGACAAAGCAAGGGCTCTACGAGTGGACAGTCATGCCATTCGGCTTGACTAATGCCCCAAGCACCTTCATGTGCCTTATGAACCAAGTTCTTAGGGCGTACATCAGTAAGTTCGTTGTAGTTTATTTTGATGACATTTTAGTTTATAGTAAGTGCTTAAGGGATCACCTCACACATCTTGAGTTGGTGCTTAAAACCCTTTGACAAGAAGAGCTTTATGCCAATCTCAAGAAGTGCATCTTTTGTACTGATAAACTTGTCTTCTTAGGTTTTGTTGTAAGTTCACAAGACTTACAGGTTGATGAAGAGAAGATTCGAGCCATACAAGAATGGCCAACACCAAGCAACATCAGCCAAGTGAGGAGCTTCCACGGACTGGCCAGCTTCTACAGAAGATTCGTGCCCAACTTCAGCAGTATTGCCTCACCATTGATGGCAGTAGTGAAGAAGAATGTGGGATTCAGCTGGGGAGAAGCTCAGGAGAAGGCCTTCCAGGCCTTGAAGGACAGCCTTACACATGCACCAGTGCTAGTCCTGCCCGACTTCAACAAGACATTTGAAGTGGAGTGTGATGCCTCTGGAATAGGCATAGGAGCAGTGCTAACCCAACAAGGGAGGCCAGTGGCATACTTCAGTGAGAAGCTAAGTGGTGCCTCACTGAACTACCCCACTTACGACAAGGAGCTTTATGCCCTTGTCCGAGCATTGGAGACTTGGCAGCATTACTTGCTGTCCAAGGATTTGTGATCCACACTGATCACGAGACTTTCAAACACCTCAGAGGGCAAACCAATCTCAAGAGGAGACATGCCAGGTGGATGGAGTTCATAGAGACCTTCCCGTACGTCATCAAGTACAAGAAGGGCAAAGACAATGTGGTAGCCGATGCACTATCAAGGAGGTTTGCCTTGATATCCACCATGGAGGCAAAGGTCCTAGGATTCGAGCACATCAAGGACCTATACAAGGATGATCCTGACTTTGCTGAGAGCTACAAGGAGTGTAGCACAGGGAGTCATGGCAAGTTTTACATCCATGAGGATTCTTGTTCCGAGAGAGAAGGCTGTGCATACCACAAGGATCATTAAGGGAGCTTATCATCCGGGAAGCTCATGGAGGAGGACTCCTGGGCCACTTTGGAGTCGACAAGACTCTAGCAGTGGTCAAGGAGCACTTCTACTGGCCACACATCAAAAGGACAGTAGAAGCTCATTGTGCAAGGTGCATCACTTGCAAGAAGGCAAAGTCCCGAGTGCAACCTCACGGGTTGTATCTCCCACTGCCCATACCGACGCATCCATGGGTGGACATATCAATGGACTTCGTTCTAGGTCTGCCCAAGATCAACCACAAAGATGCAATCTTTGTAGTAGTGGACAGATTCTCCAAGATGGCACACTTCATTCCGTGTGCCAATGTCAATGATGTCATGCAAACAGCCGAGCTGTTCTTCAGTGAGATAGTACGGCTTCATGGAGTGCCAAGGACCATCGTATTAGACAGGGACACCAAGTTCCTCAGCCATTTCTGGAGGACCCTTTGGAGGAAGTTTGGCACGAAGCTACTCTTCTCTACCACCTGCCATCCTCAAACCGATGGCCAAACTGAAGTTGTCAACCGGACACTATCAACTCTTCTCAAGACTACACTAGGGAAGAACCTCAAGACTTGGGTGGAGTGCCTGCCATTCATAGAGTTCACACAACCGGGCATCACTCAGCAACCAAGAAGACACCATTTGAAGTAGTATTGCTTCAACCCTCTCACCCCATTGGAGCAAACACGACTGCCACCAGCAGAGATGACCAACCTCAACGGAGCATCCAAGGTAGAATTCATAAGGAAGTTACACCAGAAGGTAGCAGAGAACTTGGAGAAGAGGACCGGGCAGTACGTGACTCATGCCAACAAGGGAAGAAAGGAGGTGATCTTTCAACCAGGCGATTGGGTGTGGCTACACCTACGGCAGGAGAGGTTCCCCAACCTAAGGATTTCCAAGCTAGCACCAAGAGGAGATGGACCATTCAGAGTGCTGGAGAGGATCAACAACAACGCCTACCGGATCGAGCTCCCAGGTGAGTTTAATGTGTCCAACACGTTCAACGTAACTGACTTAGCCCCTTTCCATGCAGATGAACCAGTTTTGAGGTCAAACCCTACTGAAGAGGGAGGGGATGATGAGGACATCTGGTCGTATGTCCGGCCAGGAGACCAGACTGGCCAACCAGGAAGCTTGCCCGAGACAGCCGGGCCATTTGGCACGTCTGCCGGCCCAAGCGGTACCGCCGGACCCTCGACCAATAGGACCGGACCGATCAGCATTGCCGGCGGAGAGGCCCAAGCCTCCAGCACAATTGGTGGCGACGTGGATGACACCGCCGGTCCCCTTGGTGACATCAGAGACTTGGGCTTTAGTGGCAAGAGAGGTCAGGGCCCAAAGATTCCTAACCCTACTCCAAGTCGAAGACTAGGAGCAAGGCGCGTGCATGCCACAAGGACGTCCACCTTCCATTTCTTGGCCGTGAGGAAAGTAAGGTAAGTTTCAATTCGAATATATGCCTCTTTCTGTTTTGCAGGGTAGGATCTAGATTGTTTACATTTTTGAGTCAAACACATTTTAGGAATAGGTCCTTTTTCGGTTATGCACTTTTGTATATTTTCCATTTGTACACTTTGTAAACTTTCCTTTTCTTTCTTTGAGTCAACCCTAGAAGGTCAAGCTGTCGAGCATATTAATAACGCTCTTTCCAGCATTGTAGTTCGATAACCTTTTTGATATTAATAAAGTAGAACTTTCTTCCAACAAGTTTTCTCTCTAAGAATCTTGTGCGCTTAGAACCTAGTTGAGACCAGCCCTCCTAGCTCTAAGTTTGTGATTTATCACGAGGTTCATCACCCCTCGTGTGGTTCACTTCACCCCTCCATCGAATACCAACCCAAAACCCCCTATATCCAAGAAGTCTAAGGTCGAGTTTCTCACCTAACCTTCTCCAAACAGCCCACGCACATATAAGCCTTGAATCGAGGCTTGTATCACTTGTGGTATGCACAGCCTTCTTTCTCGGAACAACAACCCATCATGGATGTACAACTTGCCATGATTCTCTGTACCAAAGTCCTTGTAGCTCTCAGCAAAGTTAGAATCGTCCTTATACAGGTCTTTGATGTGTTCGATTCCTAAGACCTTTGCTTCCATTGTAGATATCAAGGCAAACCTCCTTGATAGTGCATCGGCTACCACATTATCTGATGGGGACATCAGGTCGTATGGCCGTTCAGGAGGCCAGACTGGCCGACCAAGGAGCTTGCCCGAGACAGCCAGGCCATTTGGCACGTTTGCTGGCCCAAGCGGTACCGCCGGACCTTCGACCAACCGGGCCGTACCGATCAACATTGCCGGCGGAGAGACCCAAACTTCTGGCCCAACTGGAGGTGACGTGGATGACACCGCAGGTCCAATTGGTGATGCTGCTGGCTCCGGAATCAACTTGGCTGGCTTAGAAGACATTCCGGCCAGTACCTCGCACAATCCAGCCGGTACAGCCGAGCGCACGGGCATTTCAACATCTACACAAGAAGACTCGGATCAGATAATCTACCAGCTTCAGGACATGCATCTAGAGGAAGTCTCTACACAAATTCAGTGGTGCCACCAGGAGCAATGACAAGGAGCAGATCAAGGGCACTCTTCCACAAATTCAGCTTGTGGGTCAACAAGCTCCTAGAAGATGATCGAAAAGGGACATTAGGCCAGAAGTGCAAAGAAGAGTCCAAAGGCTTCACAACAATGCAAGGGACTTCAGAGACTTGGGCTTTAGTGGCAAGAGAGGTCAGTGCCCAAAGATTCCTAACCCTACTCCAAGTCGAAGACTAGGAGCAAGGCGCGTGCATGCCACAAGGACGGCCACCTTCCATTTCTTGGCCGAGAGGTAAGAAAGGTAAGTTTTCAAATTAGATACTTGCCTCTTTCTGTTTTGCAGGGTAGGATTTAGATTATTTACATTTTTTAGTCAAAGACATTTTGAGGAATAAGTCCTTTTCGGTTATGCACTTTTGTAAGTTTTCCATTTGTGCACTTTTGTAAGTTTTCCATTTCTTTTCTTGAGTCGACCCTAGAATATTAATAAGGCTCCTTCCAGCATTGTAGTTCGACAACCTTTTTGATAATTAATAAAGATCGAATTTTCTTTTCACAAGTTATTCTCTCAAGAGACTTGTACGCTTAGAACCTAGTTGAGACCAGCCCTCCTAGCTCTAAGTTTGTGATTTATCACGAGGTTCATCACCCCTCATGTGGTTCACTTCATCCCTCCATCCAATACCAATCAGAAAACCCCTATCCAGAAGCTTAAGGTCGAGTTTCTCACCTAAACTTCTCCAAACAGCCCACGCGCATCCAAGCCTTGAATCGAGGCTTGTATCATTTTGGTATCAGAGCTTAAAGCTCCTAAACCAGGTTGTTTCTATCCTTTAATTAGTTTTTGTTTCTAGTTCTTGCATTAGTTTAAGTCGCATTCAAGAAAAATCAAAAAAAAAATAACATCAAACTCAAACCGAGTGCATCTAGCTTCTACGTGCATCACTAGGGCTTAGATTCATTCTTGCATTGCAATTTTCGACTTTCCTTTTTGTTAGAATCATATTTCCATTATTATTAAGTTAAATTAAAAAGAAAAGAAAAAGAAAATAGGAAAAACACCAAAAGAATTCGACCAAGACAGCTAGCACTAGTTGTTAGAAAGTTTCCATTTTTTTCAAATCTTCTAATTTTTCGAAATTTCCTTTTTCCCAGTTTTCCCTTTTTGTATTTTATTGAAATTTTCTATTTAAGGAACCTTCCTAATTGATTCTAGGAGCAGAGTAACTTGTTCCTTTCTTTGTAGTACGCAATGGCAGAAGAAAATAGAGATGCAGCCAAGGCCATGATGGCCATGTTCACCACCCTCCAAACGCAACTCTCATCAATCGGCGAGAGGTTGGAGCGCGTGGAGAGGCCTGTGAGATTCCAAGACATAAAGCACGTGGTTGCTGAGCAAGACCGTGCTGAGGGTCCTGAGCACCTTAGGACACGGCTCGAACAGGAGGAGCCCCAACCAGATGGTGATGAATATGCACAGCCTCATAACTATCACCATAGGCTGAGAGGACCTCCACGGCAACCAGAGGCAGAAGGTGATGGCTTCGAGCAATATGGTCATCACCAGAGACCAAGGATGCCTCCTAGACATCATGAGGATGGCGATGAACACGCCTACAACCGGGTAACTCATCCTGATGTCAAGTTAACACCTCCTAGTTTTGCAGGAAAAGTAGACCCCGAAGCCTATCTTGATTGGGAGAGGAGGATGGACCACATCTTCGATCACTACAACCAACCAGCCCCTAGGAGAGACTACATGGCAATAGCACAACTCACGGACAATGCCCTCATCTGGTGGGATCGTGAGGTGTCTGACCGAAGGAGGAAAAGATTGAGGCCCGTAGACTCCTGGGTCGACATGAAAGACCTCATGAGACAAAGGTTTGTTCCACCTGATTTTCATATGGATTTGCAACGACGTTTTCGTACTCTTAAGCAGGGTACCATATCAGTAGAGGAGTACTATGAAGAGTTTGACAGACTAAGGAACAGGCTGGAGCTTAATGACGATGAGGAGGCTTTGATGGCACAATTCTTGGATGGACTACAAGAGAGAATCAGCGGCAAAGTGGAAAGGCAAATCTACAATGACTTCAAGGATTTGTTCCACCTATCTGTCCAAGCTGAGCAGCACATCAAACGTAAGAGCCAAGACATCTGCAGCAAGCCTAAGATGCCTTGGGCCCAAAGCAACATCCCCAAGCCCGTAGACAAAGGCAAAAGCATAGAGATCGAGTCACGGTTCAAGAGCAAGCCTCCTGAGCCAAACCGTGACCAGAGAGAGCCTAGTAAGTCCTCTAACCCTCAAAGATCACGTGACATCACTTGTTTCAAGTGTAGGGGTCGCGGACACATCTCAAGAGAGTGCCCAAACAACCGGGTCATACTGATTACGGAAGCTGGAGAGTATGAATTCCAAGATGAAGAAGACTATGAACCAGAAGGAGAATATGGTGACATTGATTACCCTGATGTGGGGGAAGTGCTGGTCACTAGACGCATCCTCAGTGCAATGGTGGATCCTTCAGAGACCATCCAAAGGGAGAACATCTTATACAGCCGTTGCACCATCAAGGGTAAGGTATGTAACCTCATCATAGATGGTGGTTCTTACACTAACGTTGCTAGTGCGTACATGGTTGATAAGCTAGGTCTAGAGAAGACAAGGCACCCTCGACCATATAGACTGAGATGGCTCGATGACAAAGTGGAGCTCAAGATCCATGAGCAAGTAACTGTGCCATTCAGTGTGGGCAGATACCAAGACCAGGTAGTGTGCGACGTGGTGCCAATGCAAGCTGGCCACCTTCTGCTAGGAAGGCCATGGCAGTTTGACAAGGAGACCAGGCATGATGGACGAACCAATCTCTACACTTTTGTGCATGACAAGAGAAAGGTCAGCCTAGCTCGTCTCACACCTGCCCAGGTACATGAGCTTCAACAGCAAATGAGTAAGGAAAAGAAGCTCATTAAATCTAATTTTCTTATTCAACCAAGTCATGTCCGGAGAGCTTTAGCCTCGAAGGATTTAATGCTACTAATGGTTTTCAAAGAAGTGTTGAATGTAGAAAAAGAACAGGTAGAGCTACCTCCTCAAGTAGAAGCTCTCCTCAACAATTTCCAGGATGTGTTCCCGGAAGAGATACCAGCAGGCTTGCCTCCCCTACGAGGCATAGAGCACCAGATCGACCTCTTGCCCGGAGCAGCCCTGGCCAACCGGCCAGCCTACCGGATGAGTCCAGAGGAGTCCAAGGATCTTGAGAAACAAGTCAAGGACCTCCTGGAGAAAGGCTATGTTCGAGAGAGCCTCAGTCCATGTGTCGTGCCAGTGCTACTAGTGCCCAAGAAGGATGGGACTTGGCGAATGTGCGTGGACTGCCGAGCAATCAACAACATCACAGTCAAGTACTGGCATCCGATACCACGGCTGGATGACATGCTAGATGAGCTGAGTGGAGCCACGGTCTTCTCCAAGATAGACCTCAAGAGTGGATACCACCAGGTCAGGATGAAGGAAGGTGATGAATGGAAGACTGCTTTCAAGACAAAGCAAGGGCTCTACGAGTGGACAGTCATACCATTCGGCTTGACTAATGCCCCAAGCACCTTCATGCGCCTTATGAACCAAGTTCTTAGGGCGTACATCAGTAAGTTCGTTGTAGTTTATTTCGATGACATATTGGTTTATAGTAAATGCTTAAGGGATCACCTCACACATCTTGAGTTGGTTCTTAAAACCCTTTGACAAGAAGAGCTTTATGCCAATCTCAAGAAGTGCATCTTTTGTACTGATAAACTTGTCTTCCTAGGTTTTGTTGTAAGTTCACAGGGCCTACAGGTTGATGAAGAGAAGATTTGAGCCATACAAGAATGGCCAACACCGAGCAACATCAGTCAAGTGATGAGTTTCCACGGACTGGCCAGCTTCTACTAAAGGTTCGTGCCCAACTTCAGCAGTATTGCCTCACCATTGATGGCAGTAGTGAAGAAGAACGTGGGATTCAACTGGGGAGAAGCTCAGGAGAAGGCGTTCCAGGCCTTGAAGGACAGCCTCACACATGCACCAGTGCTAGTCTTGCCCGACTTCAACAAGACATTTGAAGTGGAGTGCGATGCCTTTGGAATAGGCATAGGAGCGGTGCTAACTCAAGGAGGAAGGCCAGTGGCATACTTCAGTGAGAAGCTAGGTGGTGCCTCACTGAACTACCCAACTTATGACAGGGAGTTTTATGCCCTAGTCCGAGCCTTGGAGACTTGGAAGCATTACTTGCAGTCATAGGAGTTTGTGATCCACACTGATCACGAGACTCTCAAACACCTCAGAGGGCAAACCAATCTCAAGAGGAGACATGCCGGGTGGATGGAGTTCATAGAGACATTCCCGTACGTCATCAAGTACAAGAAGGGCAAGGACAATGTGGTAGCCGATGCACTATCAAGGAGGTTTGCCTTGATATCCACCATGGAGGCAAAGGTCCTAGGATTCGAGCACATCAAGGACCTATATAAGGATGATCCTGACTTTGCTGAGAGCTACAAGGAGTGTGGCACAGGGAGTCATGGCAAGTTTTACATCCATGAGGGGTTCTTGTTCCGAGAGAGAAGGTTTTGCATACCACAAGGGTCATTACGAGAGCTTATCATCCGAGAAGCTCATGGAGGAGGACTCATGGGCCACTTTGGTGTCGACAAGATACTAGCAGTGGTCAAGGAGCACTTCTACTGGCCACACATCAAGAGGTCAGTAGAAGCCCATTGTGCAAGGTGCATCACTTGCAAAAAGGCGAAGTCCCGAGTGCACCCTCACGGGTTGTATCTCCCACTGCCCATACCTACACATCCATGGGTGGACATTTCCATGGACTTCGTTCTAGGTCTGCCCAAGATCAACCACAAAGATGCAATCTTTGTAGTGGTGGACAGATTCTCCAAGATGGCACATTTCATTCCGTGTGCCAATGTTAATGATGCCACGCAAATAGCCGAGCTGTTCTTCAGGGAGATAGTACGGCTTCATGGAGTGCCAAGGACCATCGTGTCAGACAGGGACACCAAGTTCCTCAGCCATTTCTGGAGGACCCTTTGGAGGAAGCTAGGCACGAAGCTGCTCTTCTCTACCACCTGCCATCCTCAAACCGATGGCCAAACTGAAGTAGTCAACCGGACATTATCGACTCTTCTCAAGACTACACTAGGGAAGAACCTCAAGACTTGGGTGGAGTGCCTGCCATTCATAGAGTTCGCATACAACCGAGCCGTGCACTCAGCAACCAAGAAGACCCCTTTTGAAGTAGTCTACGGCTTCAACCCTCTCACACCATTGGAGCAAACGCCACTGCCACCAGCAGAGATGACCAACTTTAACGGAGCATCCAAGGCGGAGTTCATAAGGAAGTTACACCAGAAGGTAGTAGAGAACTTGGAGAAGAGGACTGGGCAGTACGTGACTCATGCCAACAAGGGAATAAAGGAGGTGATTTTTCAACAGGCGATTGGGTGTGGCTACACCTAAGGCAGGAGAGGTTCCCCAACCTAAGGAGTTCCAAGCTAGCACCAAGAGGAGATGGACCATTCAGAGTGCTGGAGAGGATCAACAACAACGCCTACCGGATCGAGCTCCCAGGTGAGTTTAATGTGTCTAACACGTTCAACGTAACTGACTTAGCCAAAACCTACTGAATATGGAGGGGATGATGGGAACATCAGGGCGTATGGCCAGCCAGGAGACCAGACTGGCCGACCAGGGAGCTTGCTCGAGACAGCCGGGATATTTGGTACGTCTGCCGGCCCAAGCGGTACTGCCAGACCTTTGACCAACCGGGCGGGACCGATCAACATTGCTGGCGGAGAGGCCAAAACTTCCGGGCCAACTGGAGGCGACGTGGATGACACCGCCGGTCCAATTGGTGATGCTGCCGGCTCTGGAATCAACTTGGCCGACTCAGAAGACATTCCGGCCAGTACCTCGCACAGTCCAGCCGGTATAGCCGATCCAGCCGAGTGCACGGGCATTTCAACATCTACACAAGATGACTCGGACCAGATAAGCTACCAGCTTCAGGACAAGCATCTAGAGGAAGTCTCTACACCAGTGGTGCCACCAGGACCAATGACAAGGAGCAGATCAAGGGCGCTCTTCCACAAATTCAGCTTGTGGGTCGACAAGCTCCTTGAAGATGATCGACAAGGGACATTGGACCAGAAGTGCAAAGAAGAGTCCAAAGGCTTCACAACAATGCAAGGGACTTCAGAGACGTGAGCTTTAGTGGCAAGAGAGGTCAGGGTCCAAAGATTCCTAACCCTACTCCAAGTCGAAGACTAGGAGCAAGGGGCGTGCATGCCACAAGGTCGGCCACCTTCCATTTCTTGGCCGTGAGGTAAGAAAGGTAAGTTTTTAAATTTGATATTTGCCTCTTTCTGTTTTTCAGGATAGGATTTAGATTATTTACATTTTTGAGTCAAAGACATTTTAGGAACAGGTCTTTTTTCGGTTATGCCCTTTTGTAAGTTTTCCATTTGGGCACTTTTGTAAACTTTCCATTTCTTTTCTTGAGTCGACCCTAGAAGGTCAAGCTGTCGAGCATATTAATAAGGCTCCTTCCAACATTGTAGTTCAACAACCTTTTTGATAGTTAATAAAGATCGAATTTTCTTTCAACAAGTTATTCTCTCAAAAGACTTGTGCGCTTAGAACCTAGTTGAGACCAGCCCTCCTAGCTCTAAGTTTGTGATTTATCACGAGGTTCATCACCCCTCGTATGGTTCACTTCACCCCTCCTTCCAATACCAATCAGAAAACCCCTATCCAGAAGCTTAAGGTCGAATTTCTCACGTAAATTTCTCCCAAACTGCCCACGGGCATCCAAGCCTTGAATCGAGGCTTGTTTCATTATCCTTGCCTTTCTTGTACTTGATGACGTAAGGAAAGGTTTCTATAAACTCCATCCACCTGGCATGTCTCCTCTTGAGATTGGTTTGCCCTCTGAGGTGTTTGAGAGTCTCGTGATCAGTGTGGATCACAAAGTCCTTGGACAACAAGTAATGTTGCCAAGTTTTCAAGGCTCGGACTAGGGCATAGAGCTCCTTGTCGTAGGTGTGGTAATTGAGTGAGGCCACACCTAACTTCTCACTGAAGTATGCCACTGGCCTTCCTCCTTGGGTTAGCACTGCTGCTATTCCTATTCCAGAGGCATCACACTCCACTTCAAACGTCTTGTTGAAGTCGGGTAGGATTAGTACTGGTGCATGCGTGAGGCTGTTCTTCAAGGCCTGGAACGCCTTCTCTTGAGCTTCTCCCCAGCTGAATCCCACATTCTTTTTCACTATTGCCGTCAATGGTGAGGCAATGCTGCTGAATTTGGGCACGAATCTTCTGTAGAAGCTCGCCAGACCGTGGAAGCTCCTCACTTGGCTGATGTTGCTCGGTGTTGGCCACTCTTGTATGGCTCGAATCTTTTCTTCATCAACCTGTAAGCCCTGTGAACTTACAACAAAGCCTAAGAAGACAAGCTTATCAGTACAAAAGGTGCACTTCCTTATATTGGCATAAAGCTCTTCTTGTCGAAGGGTTTTAAGTACCATCTCAAGATCTGTAAGGTGTTCCCGTAGGCAATTACTGTAAACAAGTATGTCATCAAAATAAACCACGACAAACTTACTGATGTACACCCTAAGAACTTGGTTCATAAGGTGCATGAAGGTGCTTGGGGCATTAGTCAAGCCGAATGGCATGACTGTCCACTCGTAGAGCCCTTGCTTTGTCTTGAAACCAGTATTCCACTTATCACTTTCCTTCATTCTGACCTGGTGGTATGCACTCTTGAGGTCTATCTTGGAGAAGACCGTGGCTCTAATCAGCTCATCCAGCATGTCATCCAGCCGTGGTATAGGATGCCGGTACTTGACTGTGATGTAGTTGATTGCTCGGCAGTCTACGCACATTCGCCAAGTCCCATCCTTCTTGGGTACTAGCAGCACTGGTACAGCACATGGACTGAGGCTCTCTCGAACATAGCCTTTCTCCAGGAGCTCCTTGACTTGCTTCTCAAGCTCCTTGTACTCCTCTGGACTCATCTTGTAGGCTGGTCGATTAGGTAAGGCTGCTCCGGGCACGAGGTCGATATGGTGCTCTATGCCGCGTAGGGGAGGCAAGCCTGCTAGTATCTCCTCAGGGAATACATCCTGGAATTTTTTGAGGAGAGCTGCTACTTCAGGAGGTAGCTCTACCTGTTCTTTCTCTACATTCAAGACCTCTTTGAAAACCATTAGTAGCATTAAATCCTTTGAGGCTAAAGCTCTCCGGACATGACTAGGTTGAATGAGAAAGTTAGATTTAATGAGTTTCTTTTCCTTACTCATTTGTTGTTGAAGCTCATGTACCTAGGCAGGTGTGAGAGGAGCTCGGCTGACCTTTCTTTTTTCGTGCACAAATGTGTATAGATTGGTTCGGCCATCATGCCTGGTCTCCTTGTCAAACTGCCATGGCCTTCCTAGCAGAAGATGGCCAGCTTGCATAGGGACTACATCACAGGCTACCTGGTCTCGGTATCTGTCCACACTGAATGGCACGGTTACTTGCTCATGGATCTTGAGCTCCACCTTGTCATCGAGCCATCTTAGTCTATATGGTCGGGGTGCCTTGTCTTCTTGAGACCTAGCTTATCAACCATATACGCACTAGCCACATTAGTGCAAGATCCACCATCTATGATGAGGTTACATACCTTGTCCTTGATGGTGCACCGGCTGTGGAAGATGTTCTCCCTTAGAATGTTCTCGGAGGGGTCTACCATTGCACTGAGGATACGTCTAGTGACCAGCACTTCCCCCACATCAGGGTACTCAATGTCACCGTATTCTCCTTCTGGATCAAAGTCCTCCTCATCTTGAGACTCATACTCTCCAACTTCCGTGATCAGCATGACTCGGTTTTTTGGGCACTCCCTTGAGATGTGACTGCGTCCCCTACACTTAAAACAAGTGATGCCACGTGATTTCTAAGGGTTAGAAGACTTACTAGGCTCTCTCTGGTCACGGGGTTTCTCAGGATGCTTGCTCTTGAACCGTGATTTGATCTCTATGCTCTTGCCTTTGTCTACGGTTTGGGGCTATTGCTTGGTGCCCAAGGTGTCTTAGGCTGGCTGCATAGGTCTGGGCCCTTACGCCTGATGTACTGCTCAGCCTGAACAGAAAGGTGGAACAAATCTTTGAAGTCGTTGTAGATTTGCCTCTCCATTTTCCGGCTGATCCTTTCTTGCAATCCATCCAAGAATTGAGCCATCAATGCCTCCTCGTCGTCATTGAGCTCCAGCCTGTTCCTTAGCCTTTCAAACTCCTCGTATTACTCCTCTACTGATCTTGTACCCTGCTTAAGAGTACGAAAATGTCGTTGCAAATCCCTATGGAAATAAGGTGGGACAAACCTTTGCCTCATGAGGTCCTTCATGTCGACCCAAGAGTCTACGGGCCTCAATCTTCTTCTCCTATGGTCAGAAGCCTCACGATCCCACCAGATGAGGGCATTATTCGTGAGTTGTGCTACTGCCATGGAGACTCTCCTAGGGCCTGGTTGGTTATAGTGGTTGAAGATGTGATCCATCCTCCTCTCCCAATCTAGATAGGCCTCGGGGTCTACTTTTCCTGTAAAACTAGAAGGTGTTACCTTAACATCATGACTGGTCTTTTGTGTTCGATTACTTGCTTAACTTGCATTGCACGATCTGGTCGTAATCCTTACATTCACTAATAAATTAGTCTTACTAGCTGTTAGCCCGTGCGTACCGCGCGGATTATGTTTTGTAATTATTGTTGTTTGGTTTGTGAAGCAGATACTATTTTTATGGTCGGTAACTTTGCAAAAACTTTTACCGGTATTGACCATTAATTTTCGTAGTTTGTATACTAAGTTAACTTTCAAAATATATTCAAACAAAAAGAAATTGTTTGCCGAAATGAATCATTATATCAGGTAGGTAGTGACTTTAAAAATAGAATAATATATTAAAGAAAACCATAATATATTTAAAAATAAAAACAGAAAAATACATTGGAAATAGTTTTTAAAGTACATATTTCGCTTGATGACGAAATATATACCATTTTGTATATAGTAGAATAAAATAGAATAAGGGAGATTAAGAAATCGAGGTAAAGAGAAGAATACTTCAAAGTATACCTCTTTGTCGAGGAGTAGCATTTTTAAATTCATGAGTGTGTTGTCTTTGTTAAAATTTTAAACTTCTCAAAAATGAAAATTTTGACCAATATCTTTTCTTTACAAAAATCTTCATCAAAGATGTCGAAAAAGGTGAAAGTATGAAGTTGAGAAGAAAATGAATAAATTTTTGATGTCATGATTAACTTTTAGAGATCGTGTGTAAAGTTTGTGATTGTCGCTATGATAGTGGTCAAAGTGAGTTAATGGTGTGAAGGAAACGGTTATTAAGTTTAATTGTTAAAATGAGTGTAAGTCTAATCGTCTAATTATGTTGAAGTTTTAATAATTTGAAAAGATTGCTGAATAGATAATTATAATTACTGATTAGATAACTACATATTTTATCTTTTTGGATATTGATAGTAAATGTTGGTACTTAGTGGTTTTGAAATTTTTTGATTTATAGAATTTATTATATATTATTAATAACTAATTTTTATTTTTAGGTGATGTGGATAATTTTACTGACTTATTAGTTTGTTAAAAGTTTTAGAGTATAGATAGCTTTCGGACCTTCAATGAGCTTCTTTTATTTAGTAAGAGTTTTATAAAATCTATTTTGTTTAATACATTATAGTACTTGTGAATTTTGCAATATAATGATGTAAGTTTTTTTGGAGCTATTTTGGTTAATGATTTGTAATGTATTGATGTGGCTAATTGTGGAAGATTTTTTTTTTGTACCACATATCATCATGATAAAACATTTTTTTGTTTATGTGGACACCTTTAGTTTCCCCAATTAGTTCCTTAAGAAATGTTAAAGTTATTATATTCTCGTTTTTTCGTATTTGTTTTCTTTTATTTGTCTTTTTAAATTTTGGGAGAAGTATTAGAATGACGCTGAATTCGTACTTAATTATTTTTTTGACTCTAATGTTTCGTTAGTTACTAAAATAATTTGAGTACCGAGCGTATCCTTCCTCGTCGTTGTTACAAAAAACGTAATTATGCAAAATGCCATTACTATTCCCGGGGTTTTGGTGACACGTCACCAGGAAAATCGTTGTTATTACGAAAATACCACGAAAATTCAGGGGTATCGAAATAAATCTGGCATGGCAAATCTACCGCAGTTTTTTACGTAATAGTCGTAGACTTTATAAGTCTGTGACAGACTTAATAAGTCTATCACAGACTTAATAAGTCTGTCGCATACTTAATAAGTCTGTCGCATACTTATAAAAGTCTGCCAACAGACATATAAAGTCTACGATAGATTTATTTTGTGTTACGTAATCGTATGTGGTTTTTATAAGTCTGCGACAGACTTAATGTCATATGACAACAGAATTATTAAATCTGTGGTCACGCAGAGTAAGTCTGCCGCAGATTTATTTTCTGATTTTTGCTCGCAAATTTATTTTTCTAATGGCAGGTTTACATTAAATCTGCTATCAAAGAATATTCACAAAATAATTACTAGGCTAATATTTCGACTCGACATATTTTTTTAATGACAAAATAGATTTTCATTAAATCTATCCATTACGGCAATTGGATTTCCTCTACTAAGCAGCAGATTTAAGTATGACTAAACTAACTCTTTGGATTTTGTATACATAGCAGACTTTCGGGTCATTACAGACATGTAATGGCAGACTTATTAATTTTCAAAATACCAATTTTAACCATCTTTGAGAATCATGTATGAGGCGATTTTAGGGTTAGCCACCACGTCTTCTTCAACCTCGAGCACATCAAATTTTTCAGCTGAACTTCAAAGCATTTAATTTTTTCTCGTTTTCTTCACATTCTCGCAAAAAAAACTTTTTCTATACCAATTTTCTCGATCGAAGACATAATTCTTGTTTGTGGTGAATGGATTTTCAAGAAAAATCGATGGTCATTCAATGTCGACAACAAGAAAGGGTGTAAAATCTTATCCGCAAATGCTAAGACACGTTTCGAAAATTTGTTGATGATGGTTTACAAAGAATACGAGGTCGACAGAAATCAGTATGATGTTGAATTAAGCTACATGTTTCCTAAGAAGATGTTGTTGAAACTACCGGTAAACACACCTCCGGTGAAAGTGGGAAGTTGTCGACAGCATCATGGGTTTTTGGGTATGCTTAAAACCGAGGCAATTCGGTTATGTGTGGAGGTTAGAGCGAAAGAGAAAGCAAAAATTGATAGTCTGTCAATTCATCGTGACGATGATGAATATTTTAACTATGAATATTGACACGATGAGGTTGGCGAAGATAAACACAACGAAGAACCAACTGCTGAAGTGGTTTCACCATGTAAAGACAATGAAGATGAGGAGTATCGATTTGATTACTGTGATGATTCTGATGGAGCAACCTCTGAGGATGAAGACTTTAGTGTTTACAGAGGTGATGAGGACATCAGGTCGTACATCCAGCCAGGAGACCAGACTGGTCGACCAGGAAGCTTGCCCGAGACAGCAGGACCATCTGGCACGTCTGCCGGACCAGGCAGTACCGCCGGACCCTCGACCTATAGGACCAGACCGGTCAGCATTGCCGGCGGAGAGGCCCAAGCTTCTGGCACACTTGGTGGCGACGTGGATGACACCGCCGGTCCCTCTGGTGATGCCGCCAACTCCAGGATCAACTTGGCCGGTCCTGAAGGCATTCCGGCCAGTACCACGCACAATCCAGCCGATCCAGCCGAGTACACGCGCATTTCCACTTCCACACAAGAGGACTTGGACCAAATGAGCTACCAGCTCCAGGACATGCACCTGAAGTATCTACACCAGTGGTACCTCAAGGAGCAATGACAAGAAGCAGATCAAGCACTCTTCCACAAGTTCAACTTATGGGTGGACAAGCTCCTAGTGGAAGATCGACTAAGGACAATGGGCCAGAAGTGCAAAGAAGAGTCCGAAGGCTTCTCAACAACACAAGGACATCAGAGACTTGGGTTTTAGTGGCAAGAGAGGTCAGGGCCCAAAGATTCCTAACCCTACTCCAAGTCGAAGACTAGGAGCAAGGAGCGTGCATGCCACAAGGACGGCCACCTTCCATTTCTTGGCCGTGAGGTAAGTAAGGTAAGTTTTCAATTCGAATATTTGCCTCTTTCTGTTTTGCAGGTAGTATCTAGAATATTTACATTTTTTTAGTCAAAGACATTTTAGGAATAGGTCCTTTTTCGGTTATGCACTTTTGTACATTTTCCATTTGTGCACTTTTGTAATCTTTCCTTTTCTTTCTTT